>CM072159.1:33361207-33379396 GCA_036850595.1 Rhyacichthys aspro
AAGCAGTTTCTAAAGTAAAATACTTCCAAACATTCAAACATCGCGGTGAAGCGCTTTAGTCGGAGCTGATCCAGAGTCAGTTAGCATTTCCAACTTCCGGTGTTGACTTCCGCTTGGGATAAAAACAACTAAAACGTGACGCAAACCTCTTTATTATGGGACAAGATTCCTAAAATAAGATTAAAAGAACTTTATGAGTATGTATATTTAGTTTATATGTTAAACGTAAATGTATAAACGTTTCTTTATCGTGTTTGTAGTCGTCGTAGCATTAGCCGCTGTCAACGGTTGCCATGGGAGCGCGAGACACTGACGGAAAAAGCCGAACTGAGCCGAACGCTTCCGAGTAAAACGAAGACTTACAAACAACAAAAAATACTATAATAATTAATGAATATTCATTTCAGAACAACACATTGAAATATTTAATTTTTTTATTTCTTTTTCTGGCTCATGATTTGTTATTTTTAAGAGCAAGAGATCAACACAAAGTGAAAAAAGGGCTGACTTTTTTTCAGCCTTCATATGTTTCTTCTTCTACGTTCTTCTTCAGAGTGATTGACACTTGTGATGTCCCGCCCCCTTGATTTGCGTACATTTTGGGTCATTTTCTTTAAAAACAGAGGCTTAAACACCATCTTACGTTTTGTAAAAAAGGGTTAAAAAGGAAGCAAGTTAATGCAGAATATGCTTTTTTATGGAATTTAATTGTTATAGAGGCATGTTGTACTGCAAGGTTTGCTTCATGATTGTAGTTTCCTAGATGTTACTATGTACAGAGATAGTAATACCTTTGTCAAGAGGTGAGGTAATACAATTAAAGCTGTTTTAAGTTTGAACAAGAGGCAAAAATCAAGAAATATTTCTAAAGTATATATCATAGAAAAACATGAATTTGACAGATGCGGATCCTTCATGCAGCTGCAGACGACTACATTTTACTCTTTTATGTAACACTTGTGTAACACTTGGCATGAGCTGGTTGGACCAAAAATAATCTCTTCCAAATAAATCTGTTCTTCTGGAAACTTCCCTCAGACATTTCTTTCCCATCAAGAAGTCTGTCCTCATTCTTTCTTTGGCCTCGACATGTGGCACCGACCGTCGGCAAGTTTCACTGTTCACACGGAGCTGAAAGGACTGCCATCACATGATGTCTGCTGTCAGTCCAAGATCAAAGTACATTTCAGAGAACATACTTTTTAGTACTAAATTTATTTGAGTAAAGAAGAGTCGTTTTAAACCCAGGTATCTGTACTTCTACTAAAAAATAGAATGTGAGTACTTTTTCTCGTGCAACAGAGCAGTAATATTTACCCATTCTGTCTGGAGCAGGCCCTGGCTCCAGAGCAGGTGTAGGTGGTGCATAGGTGAGGGCTGGTGTAGGTGGTGCATAGGTGAGGGCTGGTGTAGGTGTAGGTGGTGCATAGGTGAGGGCTGGTGTAGGTGTAGGTGGTGCATAGGTGAGGGCAGGTGCAGGTGGTGCATAGGTGAGGGCTGGTGTAGGTGTAGGTGGTGCATAGGTGAGGGCAGGTGCAGGTGGTGCATAGGTGAGGGCTGACGCAGGTGTAGGTGGTGCATAGGTGAGGGCTGGTGCAGGTGTAGGTGGTGCATAGGTGAGGGCTGGTGTAGGTGGTGCATAGGTGAGGGCAGGTGCAGGTGGTGCATAGGTGAGGGCTGGTGTAGGTGGTGCATAGGTGAGGGCTGGTTCAGGTGTAGGTGGTGCATAGGTGAGGGCTGGTGTAGGTGGTGCATAGGTGAGGGCTGGTGAAGGTGCAGGTGGTGCATAGGTGAGGGCTGGTGAAGGTGCAGGTGGTGCATAGGTGAGGGCTGGTGTAGGTGTAGGTGGTGCATAGGTGAGGGCAGGTGCAGGTGGTGCATAGGTGAGGGCTGGTGAAGGTGTAGGTGGTGCATAGGTGAGGGCTGGTGCAGGTGTAGGTCCCAGGACGCAGTCGCTGTAGGTTTGGATGCACTCCTCTTTCCCGAGGATCCTTCTGAGGAGGATCTGCTTCAGTGTGGTCTTCCTCCAGGACGATGGTGTAAGGGCGGGGGTCTGACGGGTTAAACACTGGAACACAAGCACAAAACAAATCAGGCATGAAGCAGTTCCACAACGTTTTATCCTTGATATTTTAATAATTGTCTCAAAAAGTTTGTGTGTTTTTAATTTAATTTTTGCATAAATTGTGTTGATGCAAGTAGCTTAAAATTTGGCCAGTTTGTATATTTTGGGGAGAATTTATATTTTTTTGTGATTATTTTTTAAACTAAATAGTTCTACCTGTTTCCCTTCAGCACTTTTTGTGCTATTGACTCTTTTCAAAATGCATTTTTCTGTTTTTAATGTTTGAACTATCCATCCATCTTCTTCCTCTGATCCAGGGTCGGGTCGTGGAGGCAGCAGTCTAAGCAGAGACGCCCAGACCTCCCTCTCCCCAGACACTTCCTCCAGCTCCTCTGGGGGAATACCGAGGCGTTCCCAGGCCAGCCGAGAGACATAGTCCCTCCAGCATGTCCTAGGTCTGCCCCGGGGCCTCCTCCCAGTGGGACATGCCCGGAACACCTCCCCAGGAAGGGTCCAGGAGGCTCTGGACAGATGAGCCTCAGCTGCTCCTCTCGATGTGGAGGCTGTACTCTGAGCTCCTCCTGCTGAGCTCCTCATCTCAAAGGGAGCAGCCGTCCTGTGGAGGAAACTCGTTTCAGTTGCTTGTCCATAAGGGGTTTTGAACCACTCTTGGTCTGACCCGTCACCCAGGACCTGTTTGCCTCGGAGACCCTACCAGGGCATATAGCCCCGACAACATAGCTCCTGGGGTCATTTGGGCGCTCAAACCCCCGTAGGTTTGTATAGCTTTTTCTTAATGAATAAAATTATCACTTAAAAACTGCATTTTTGAGTGTTTATTTGAGTTATCTTTGTCTAATATTTGAATTTGTTTGATCTGAAACAGTTGAGTTTGACAAATGTGCAAAAATATAAAAAGGTGTCCTGGTCTGAGTTTAAGTGATAAATTGTGGTATGAATTTAATAATACAGTACTTTATTGTCCATCTTTTTCCACAGAGTTACTGAGAAATGAATAATTGGAGACAAAATGAAATTCCAAGATGTTTTTCTCAGAGATTTTTAATAAAACAACTCATTATTAACACATTTATTTCATTTCATATTTATTTATTTAGCTCAAAATAAAAACAAATCCTCAGCACTGGTCTTTGTGGAACAGGTTTAGTCTGGTCTTGGAACAGGTTTAGTCTAGTCTTGGAACACGTTTAGTCTAGTCTTGGAACACGTTTAGTCTAGTCTTGGAACAGGTTTAGTCTGGTCTTGGAACAGGTTTAGTCTGGTCTTGGAACAGGTTTTTCTGAGACTTTCATGGAATAACCTCAGGCTGAGACTCGGCTGAAGCTGGAGTGTACCTCACTAAGCTGTAGTTCATGTTCTCCTCCAAGTCTGGACCTGGACTTGTCTGGTTCAAGCCTGGACCTGGACTTGTCTGGTTCAAGCCTGGACCTGGAAAATCATAAAAACATAATCCAATTAAAGAAATAAATCAGCAAACAAACAAAAACAAAAGGGATTTATTTAGCGAGATTTTTTGTTTTCTTTTTTCTAAATCAGATTTACATGAAAGGTCTAGAAAGTCCGAGTCTGATCCTGGTGATCCCTGGTGCTGCAGGGATTCTGTGATGTCACAAATGACCGTCGACATGAACTGCGCCTGAGTAGATTCATTTTCCACAAGTTCACTCGTTCACTCTTGCTCCTCGTCACCAGAACATTACTGTGTCTCCTCTTTTCACATTTGACCCGACAACAGTGAGAATTCCAGTTCCTAAAACAACCTGTTGGGGGCAGTAATGAGATCAGAAGAGTCTAAACTAAAGAAGAAGAAGAAGAAGAAGAAGAAGAAGAAGAAGAAGTTGAAGGTGGAGCAAAGCTGGATGTAACGTTCAGGATCTTTAAGAATCCACTGATGAGAACTATATTTATGGAGTGTTCAGACTCATCCAGAGACAAATCTAACGACTCTTTCTGGTTTTATTTTGGAGATTTATTTTACTTTTGGAGACTCGGCTGCATCAGAGCTGGACACGTTCTGAAAATGAATCACTCTGAAGTTTTCATTTGTCTCTTTTTGGTGCATTTAGGAGGAGGAACATTTCTGGGAAAGACTGAATGTGTGAAAGGAGCTTTAGAGATATTAAAGTGGAGCAGCCCTCTCTGAACCAGTCCAAGTCCAGTCCTGGTCTTTAGAGTCCCAGTCCAGTCTCAAGTCCGTGTTCATACCTCTCTGTCTCCTCCACACGATGAAAACCACAACGATGACAGCGACTGAAACCAGACTCACAGAAATGGAGACTAGAGAAACTGAAACAGACAAAGAACTGGTCTCAGTCTTTGACAAAATACAAATGAATCCTGATTAGTTTGAGTCTAGTTTGAGTCGACTACATCTTTAACAGATTTAGTCTAAAATATAATATAGTAATAATTTCAATCTGAATGAAAGTAAAGTACTACTGACCTGTTAAGGCTGTTGATGAGTCTGAATCTGAAACACACACAGAGTTCACTGGAGTTATTCCAAACACAGATGTCTCTTTATTTAAAACTGTTTAAATAAAAGAGCATCTCAATAATATTAATGAAATGAGTAGGAAATGTCTGTTTTCACTGTTTAACTGAATCCTGTAAAATAACTGGAGAATAGCTTTAACAACATCATTGTTGTTCATTAGCGTAGTTTTCTCTTTTCTTTTGATTGGATTTAGATTCTGATCATTTTCATTTTCATTTTCAGTTGTTGATGAAAGTGTTGATACATTCAGACAGTTTTCGCTCTCATTAATTACTTTTTATTTTGTTTTCATTTCTTTTTCAGACACAAAAATATGAAATGATTTGAAATGATTTGTGAACAAAATCAATACTGGTTTAGATCATAAACAGCCACCAGTTTGGACCAGTTTTACTTCTGTTTTTTATCACTTTCACACCTCAGATGTTCACAGGAAATCATGAATAAACACAACAAACAGAACTATGCAAAACATAGATCTGAACCCTGCCTTGTGTCTGTTCATCTTCCTCTGTTTTTCTCTCTGATCTGATGCAGATGCCTCGTGTGCAGCCGACCGTTTTAAATCTGTATTCATTCTATATTAATAATAACATGTGTCTATAGGCCCAGCTCCAGTCTGAATACTGTATTTCTCCAGTTCATCTGTAAAGACACATTTACAGTAAAAGAACAGGAGCCAGAATTATAAATATTCTTTACCTGTGTGAGTTGGTCCAGGATGATGGTTTGTGATCGTCTCTTTTGGACAAAAACAAAGAAGAGTAAAAGTGAATCAGAAAAAGTCTAACACTGTTTTTCAAAATGTTTCTGTTGAGTTAAGATCAAGATGTGTGGCTCTGTTTGGCTCCGTCACATCAAAGTTTATCACGTCATCTGAAGTGTTCCATATCGTCACCTGAGTTTATTTCTGTAGAACGAGGACTGAAGCTGAACTTCTGTTTGTCGTCTGTGACTTCACACTTCAGAGTCTGATAAAACTGTGAAGGTTGAGCTCGGTCTGGATCCAGAAAGGCCACAGTGCTGTAACACTCAGAGTGAGACGTCTGCAGCTGTTTATGATCTTTGGTCACTTCTTGGTCTTTGTTCGTCCACTTCACTGTGAATCTGCAGACTCCATAAGTCCACACAGAGCAGCTCAGACCCACTCTGTCTTTATCTCTGAGTTCACTCACTGCACAAATGAGACAAAGACACACAAAAATCACACTTTTAGCACAAAATACAGGAAAATGCAACTAAAAATAGAATAAATACTCACAGGACACAACAGACAGACGGATGATGGTGTCTCCTTTCTTTGGTTTGTAATAGTCGTCGTACTGTCGACACCTGTAGACTCCCACCTGTTCCTCTGAGACTGTCTCTAAAACCAGAGAACAGGACTCAGACAGACTCACTCCTGAACTGTCCTTCTTTTGTCCAAACACATAAAGGTCTGTTTGTCCTGAGCCGTTGGTGAAGTCCCAGGTGGTCTGTTCACACCGAGGCTGATCAGGACTCACACTTTCACAGGATAACGTCACGCCTGCTCCTTCTCTCACCGTCACAGAGCAAACCTCTGAAGGAAACACAAAACACAATAGGTTTAAACAGAACGGTACGGTCCGGAAAGAAAAGAGACGAGCTTTCCACAAAACGCACACTTGTTAGACCTGAGATCAGTAGAATCAGGCCTGTCTCTGGAGCTTTAACAAAGTTTACAGGAAGAGTCTCTGATGGAAACTGTCTCTGAGAGTTTCTGAGGAAACTGCTGCTTTATATTTGAGAGACATTTGCAGCTGAAACTCAAACTGAGGCTAAAAAGGTCTAAAGGACGCTTTAAAACAGTCACAAACAGAGGCTCACACAGGCTCTGAGTGAAAGACTGCAGCTGTGAGCCTGCAGGGGGCAGTATTGGTCCCCTCTGCACAACTGTGGGCCCTGTGTGTCTTTGCTAGAGTCCGGACCTGATTTAACCGGGACGGTCCTGATTTAACCGGGACGGTCCTGATTTAACCGGGACGGTCCTGATTTAACCCGGACGGTCCAGATTTAACCGAGACAGTCCAGATTTAACCGGGACGGTCCAGATTTAACCGAGACAGTCCAGATTTAACCGGGACGGTCCAGATTTAACCGAGACAGTCCAGATTTAACCGGGACAGTCCTGATTTAACCGGGACGGTCCAGATTTAACCGAGACAGTGCAGATTTAACCGGGACGGTCCAGATTTAACCGGGACGGTCCAGATTTAACCGGGACGGTGCAGATTTAACCGATCTGTAGCTCAATAATGATTGGTTCTTCAGCGCTAGGCTAATGCTAAGCTAATCTTTCTCCAGCATTCACAGTTTGACCTTTGACCTGTCAACAACACAAGTGTCTCAGAAAAGCAAAAAGTTGAATATGCTGCGTTTAAAGACTTTGTAAATGTGAAATTTCCGTCAAATACAGTAGAAAGGTTTTACTTATTTGAAGTAAAAAATCCGTCCCGTCCCTTTTTGGAGTTTATTAATGTGTCTGAGTGAATTAACCCAGTTTTCTGCATCATATGAAGCATTAAAAGATAAACCTGTGTCGACGGCTCCAGAGTCAGAGGCAGGTCTAAGGGACTTCAGCCTATCCTCCCTTTATTCAAAATAACACTAATGTATGTTAAAAACGGACAATATTTTATTAAACAAAAAGCTGGCATGGTGCATTTTTAAATAATTTTTATGTGTACTGTGCTAACTGTGTTTATAAAAGTGTTCACTTTCATCACAAACAAAAATCATCTCAAAAACTAGTCTCAATCTTCTCCAAATCTAGAATTTAAAACTGCTTTCAGCTCAAGTTAGTGCTGATTTATGACAAAAAAAACTTGACTTCTTCTAAACTACTGTAGTACTACTGTAGTACTACTGTAGTACACTGTGACCTGGATGAACCAGACTCACATCTCACCTGAAAACTGCAGAAGGAGGAAAACCAGGAGGATCCAGGACCTGGACATCGTTGGACTCAGTCTGGACTTGATCTGGACTTGGTCTGGACTTGGTCTGGTCTTGATCTAGTCTTGGTCTTGATCTGGTCTTGGTCTGGTCTTGATCTGGTCTTGGTCTTGATCTGGTCTTGGTCTGGTCTTGGTCTGGTCTTGGTCTGGTCTTGATCTGGTCTGAAGCTTCACTAAACACAAACAGTTTTAAATAATGCCTCCTTCCTTCATTTCCTTTTGTCACTTCCTCAAACTCTTCTAAAACCAACAAGAACCATCACTTATTTTTAAATTAAATTCAACATAAATCATAACAAAAGGATGGTTGTATTCATAAAAATAAATGTTTTTGTATTTCGTTTTTAATGGTAAAACACTTTTAGATTAAAAAGTGAAATAATGAAAAAGGGAAGTTGACTGAGACTCAGATGAATGTGGTCAAACACTGCAGCTTTATTTAAATATGACGTCTTTATGAGACACTGTCTTGGTCCAACAAGAAAAACTGATGCAACCCTCTGCTCTAGACTTTTTGAGTTTTGTCAACAGGATTACAACTGTCTTAATCCAATTTATTATTTTTAATTGGTCCAACTTGATTTTCACTACAGTTAAATGTTTGATTAACTTTGGACCTGCTCAATAATCAAGTGCATTGGAATAGATTTAGATAAAGTTGCTTTTATACTTATTTGAGTTGCCTCAGTTTGGATAGTAACATTTTAAAACACTAACATCTTCATTTCTTTGATATTGCAAAAACATTATACAACATTTGGCATTTACAGCATGTTTTTTGCAATAACATTATTAAAAGAAATTATCTCAAACAAACTTATTTGTCAGGTTATGAGTTTTGGTAAATCTGTCACATCGGTCTCATCGGTCAAAGTTAGATCTTCTTGATCCACATCCAGATCACTTCTCATCTGTGTCAGTGTCTGTGGGACTTAATACGTCTTGAGAAGGTCCTCTTTAAAATCCTGACGCGAGTGTGTTTTCTGCTTCTGTAAATGTCCCATACATTAGTCCTAAAGGCACAGTTAAACATCTCGTTGTTTTTCAAGTGCCTGGTAAGGTGTTCAAAGAAGTCATTTTCTGTAGAAATAGCTCATTCACAAGTTAAACACAGCTCTGAGCCACTTTTGCTTTCACTTTCTCCTTGAGAGTGATTTCTTGACAAATGCATTAAAGTCTTTCCCTTGTTCTGAAAGAACAGAAACAATTCTCATAAAAGCACAGCAAAGCCTGCCCACCACGGCCATGATATAACTATATATATATATATATATATATATATATATATATATATATATATATATATATATATATATAACAGTTCCTGGAACGCAAGGCTCTGACGCAAAAGACACAAAAAACTCCTTTTAAATAGCCTACTTTACATAATATTAACTTATAGAAGCCTGCTTCATTATTATTAATGACAGATAATCTCTTACCTTCTCTAGTTGTATAATATATTCCACACAACAACCATGTCCTGCCTCTTCCCTGTTTCAGTCCAAACCCAGACGCTGCTCCTCGTCCTCGGGACGATCCAGGTCAATAGTTGCCGGATCCTACCGTGTCAAAATAAGTCCTGATCCTCCTGGATCCGACTGAAGTAGCCCCTGATTAACACAAAATATTCCTGACTGTGATTCGTGAACAAGGCCAATGAATTCGTTCTGTTTGTCTACTCTACTAATACCCTTAGGGTACTACTCTACTAATACCCTTAGGGTACTACTCTACTAATACCCTTAGGGTACTACTCTACTAATACCTTTAGGGTACTACTCTACTAATACCCTTAGGGTACTACTCTACTAATACCCTTAGGGTACTACTCTACTAATACCCTTTTTTGCACTAACACAAAACACCTCTGGCTCCACACCCTTAAAGTCTAAATGCTGTAAAAGCAAGATCTGTGGAGGTGGTTTCTGTGGTGGTAGCTGCAGTTTCTCTATTTCCTGAAAAGAATACTTTATGTTTATCGTCTGTGACGTCCCACTTCAGAGTCTGAAGAGTCTTCTTCACCGTTGTTCATCCACCGTGTGTCTACAGGATGAATCTCCTTAAACAGAGCAGTCTTTATCTCTGAGTTCACTCACTGCACAAATGGGACAAAGACAAAAGAAAGAAGTAATGACACCTCCTTAAAGCAATAGTATGTGATATTTTTTCTGAAACACTGTGAAATTTTCTGATAATATCTTGTAATGTGAGTCTAAAGCCTGTGAGAGTTATTTCACTCGTGTCACTTCCTTTTTTCATCTCAGCCTTTTACATTTGACACTGGTCTCACACAGAGACATGTGTCTAAGGCACATTCACTGATATGTTTATGAACTATTATTTTTATAAACTAATATTTTTATCTGTCCCCATCCACACAGCTCCACTACAAACCCATTAAACAGTTCTCTTCACCACAAGATGGCGCTAAACACAAACCACAGAGGAACATTCAGAGCATGTGCAGTGAGTTTGTGTTGATAAATGTTTCTTAAAATAAAGCAGAAAAACTGATCTGTTTCTGAAGGATTTTCAGCTGACGATGTGGAGAACTGTGCAGTAATGAGAGCAGCAGAATGAAGAGAAGGAAACACTGAACACTACTTATTTGTACGTTTCTCTTCTCATGTGTATTTTATCAGGTGTGTAACATTTGTGAAAAGAGAGGTTCATTGGTAAAATGTAAAAGTCATGTGAAGCACTACAGCAGTGGAGTCAGACTCACAGTGGTGTCAGGGGCCGACGACTGTGACTCTCGGGCGGCTTTTAATAAATTTCATCTTCATTTCAGTCTTACAAAAGTTATCTTGAAAATAAATTTCTTCCTTTTATGAAAACTGGTTTTAGTTGGATTTAAGCAGGTTTTAGTTGAATTTGAACAGGTTTCAGATTAAATTGAACAGGTTTTAGTTGACTTTGAACAGGTTTTAGAGGAATTTTAACAGGTTTTGTTAGATTTGAACAGGTTTTAGATAAATTAAAAATTTTTTATGAAAAACTTGAACCTGATCTGTGTAATTAAAACTCACTGCTTTATATCTCTCCAAACGTGAATAGTGTATCGTTTGAAAAAAGCAACAAATACATAGATATCTTGACATGATGCCGTTTAAAGGTGGTTATTTGCAGACTGGAGAAAGTGGCCCCGGTCTGAGCCACCGCTGTTGTATAGTTTCAGACGCCCCCTGGTGGTGGCGCTCTGTACGTGCAGTGCGTAACCGCGGTGACGCAGAGGGTGTGTGCGTGCGTGCGTCTGACGTCACGGCGCCGTTGGTCCAGATCAGATCAGAGCGGATCAGCCGTTAGACGCAACCGCGGAAAAACACAGCGAAACCGGGGCCAAACCGGACCAAAGGGGGCCGTTTAGGACCAGAGAGACCGGTTTAGACTGGTTTGAGATGAGACCGGGTCAGAACCGGGCCGCTTTGAGAAAGTTAAACCGTAAATAAGCAGCAGCGGAGAAGCTGAGGAGCAGCGGGGTCAGAGAGCAGCCGCAGCCGGGCACAGAGCTTCTGAGGCGGCTTCACTCTGAGCTGAGGGTCGGTCCTGGTCTGAAGCTGGTTCAGAACTGGTCTAGAATTAGTTTCAAACCCGGTTTAGATCTGGATTTAGTCTTGGTTTTGTGCTGGTTTAAACCCAGGTTTCAGAGCTGGTTTAGACCTAGTTTAGTTCTGGTTCAGACCCAGTTTAGATCTGGGTTTGCTTTACTTTAGATCTATGTCTAGTCTAGGGTTAGTCCTGTTTAGTCCAGGTCTAGGGTTGGTCTAGTTTAGTCCCAGTTCAGTCTGGGTTTAGTTTGGATCTACGTTTATCTCCTGTTTGGTCAAAGTTTAAGGCTGGCTATAGACCTGCTTTCTGCTTTATTCTTGTTTTAGCCCTGGTCCAGGTGTTCTTTTAGTCCTGGTTCAAACCATATATTAGTCCTGGTCTAGACCTGGTCCAGACCTGGTCCAGAGATGGAGCGGAGGAGAACGGACTGCCCTGCGCTTCCTCCCGGTTGGAAAAAGGAGGAAGTGATCCGGAAATCTGGACTGAGCGCCGGGAAAAGTGACGTCTACTATTACAGGTATGTACCTCCACCAAAACCACACAGGCCTCGTCCACACTGAGGGTCCGTCCACGCTGAGGGTCCGTCCACGCTGAGACCTCGTCCACACCGAGCAGTTTTCATTTCAAACCAGGGCTAAGCAATGAAAACAAACACAGGAATTTCTTCTTGCCGTGAAATTTGACTCTGTGTGGACAAAGCCTCGATGTAGACGGACCCTCAGTGTGGACGAGGCCTCGATGTAGATGGACCCTCAGTGTGGACGAGGCCTCGATGTAGACGGACCCTCAGTGTGGACGAGGCCTCGATGTAGATGGACCCTCAGTGTGGACGAGGCCTCGATGTAGACGGACCCTCAGTGTGGACGAGGCCTCGATGTAGACGGACCCTCAGTGTGGACGAGATCTCGATGTAGACGGACCCTCAGTGTGGACGAGATCTCGATGTAGACGGACCCTCAGTGTGGACGAGATCTCGATGTAGACGGACCCTCAGTGTGGACGAGGCCTCGATGTAGACGGTCCCTCAGTGTGGACGAGATCTCGATGTAGACGGACCCTCAGTGTGGACGAGATCTCGATGTAGACGGTCCCTCAGTGTGGACGAGACCTCGATGTAGACGGACCCTCAGTGTGGACGAGACCTCGATGTAGACGGTCCCTCAGTGTGGACGAGATCTCGATGTAGACGGACCCTCAGTGTGGACGAGGCCTCGATGTAGACGGTCCCTCAGTGTGGACGAGGTGGTTTTTTCCTGTCCACACTACGACACAACTTGAGGTTTTCAAAGTAAAAACACCCTCCAAAATGTCTTCATAAATCTCAGATTCATCTGTAAATCCTAAAAAAACCCTCAACACTGTTCTGTTTGAGCCATATTGGAGTTTTTCAATAAAATAAAGTTCAGCTTAATTCAAAAGATAAACTCATGAGACACTGTCACACTGGATGATTTTTTAAATAATTGGATAAAATGAATACGTCAGCAATAACAATTTAACTGATTTAACTTTAGTCGGAAACAGACATCGTCGTCGTGAGTGGTTCATGTAAAAAACAGAAGGGAAAAGCAGTCTGGACTTGTTTATGTTGCAAAAGGAGCTTGTGATAAGACGTTAGCATCTGTTTGTTGACACAGAAATAACAGTGTATTATATTATGTTTATTTAAGTCTCTGCAGGATTCTCTACAACTGTCAGAAATCCTTCTTAAATCGTATGGTAACTTAAGCAAATTTGTACCTCGTCTACACTCAGGCCTCGTCCACACCGAGCACTTTTCATTTTAAATCAGGACTGAAGAATGAAAACAGGAATGTGTTCTTGGTGTGATGTTTGAGTCTGGTTTGTTCTTGTCCAACCTGGAGTTAGTTTGTATTCTCTCTGTTTAAGCTTTAGATCTTTTTTTTAGCTGTTTTGCCACGACTCACTCACTTTTCATCAATGACAGCAAAAATGTCTCAGGTTTTAAACCACTTCATTGTGTTTCCATTTTGAAACAGCGTTATATTAGGGCTTGTTCCCATTAAGGTCAGAGGTCACTGGAGCCTATCCCAGCAGCTTTGGGCCTGAGACGGGGTACAGTCTGGACAATGGCCAGTTAGTCGCAGGGTTAACACTTAGAGACAGACAATCCCTCACATTCATCCACTAGGGGCACTGTAGAGAGATCGGCCGGGGATGGAACCCATGACCTTCTGCTGTGAGGAGGAGCCACCACATGTTATAGATGTATATTTAGGCAAAATCATGATACACGGTATATATCTTGATATTGAAATGTCATCTGTGTTCAAATCCTCCTAAAATGACCAATAGAATGTTTCAAGAGTGTTCCGTCCTCTGTAGCTGCTCGTCTGGATTACTTCTGTTCGTTTGCAGTTATCAAGACCCTTAGCTGTAGCTGAAGTCCACAGAGGTCTATTAAGACTTAAGTCACTTTGGTGATTTCAGAAAAGTAGCTCCGTTGCACTGTTGGACTCTCTTTCCATCGCTGTTCTGTCTCCGTTACGCTTCACTAAACTCGCGCTGAAATAACCTCAGTCTGTGCAGAGACCGAGGCTGAGAAGACACGAAAACCACAGAGTCTACATGAGACTCCACAGAACAGCAGCTCAGCTGGAAACAGCCTCTTATTCAAACATTAATGAAACAATGAGACAAACAAACAAGAACAACAGGCTGCAGCAGGTTTTAAACAGACCAACCCTACGTCTCTGGCTCGACTGCCTTTAACACAGCTGCTCCATTTATTTGTTCATTTATTACAAACAAAACCAAGTCCATTTGCCTCTAAAACCTCAGAACCTGATTTAGTTTTTTTGTCCTGGTCTCAGACTCCACTCTCCTCCAACAGCAGCAGGGACCTTTCCTGCTTCTTTTATTTAAAAAAATGCTATTTTTCACCACAAAATACTAATACTTACATTAAATCAAAGTTTAGATCTGACCTGAAACTTTTATCTTTGTAGTTTCTCGTAGACTGTAGTGATCCTTAATGATAAAGACTAGATCACGTCTTAAGGTCTCATTTTTTCAGATGATTCCTGTTACAATAAACACTAGGAGGTTAAACCTGGGGCCTACAGTCCACTCTGATGGAAGAAGCTCTCCAGAGATTATTGTTCGTTTTATCTCAGTTCAGTGGGTCACAGTGTCACATGGGAGTGAGCAGGAAAATCATATAAAATACATCATTAAAATGATGAGTGTTTGTTTTTCTGTGCGACTCAGTAGAAAGTGATCCACAGACGGACCCCTGCCCCACACTCTACCACCACAAACCACTATTTACACTCTTGTTTATTTGGACACAACACAGTTTGATTTAAGACTTGTTTGGACGACACTTTTAGCAAAAAGTAAATGTTCAGTCCCGGTTTAGTCCTGGTTTAGTCCTGGTTTAGTCCTGGTTCAGTCCTGGTTTAGACCTGGTTCAGTCCTGGTTTAGACCTGGTTTAGATCTGGTTCAGTCCTGGTTTAGACCTGGTTTAGACCTGGTTCAGTCCCGGTTCAGTCCTGGTTTAGACCTGGTTTAGACCCGTCTCTAACGAAGCGCTCGTGGGTTAGATGTTGTTGCTCTGACACAGGAAGTGACATCACGGCTGTGGCTCTGTGTTGGTTTCAGTTTGATTCACACTGAGTCACCGTTTGAGGAAACGCCGCAGCGTTTACTGGAACTGACTCTGTTCACAACCACAGAGCTTTATTTAAACTGAAGAAGAACCGCTTTGTTCACGACTCTTTGGGTCTAGTCTGGGTTTTAGTCTTGGTCCTAGTTTATTCTTGGTTTAGTCCTTGTTTTCTCAGGATTAAATCCTGCTTTGAGTCTTGGTTTAGTTCTTGAGTCACATCTGAACTCTGTTTGACTCATTTAGAAAATATAAAGAAATACAAGGACCAGGTCTAAACCAGGTCTAACCCCGGTCTATAACCCCGGTCTATCCCTGGTCTATCCCCGGTCTATCCCAGGTCTATCCCAGGTCTAACCCCGGTCTAACTCTGGTCTAACCCGGTCTAACCCCGGTCTAACCCCGGTCTATCCCCGGTCTAACCCTGGTCTAACCCCGGTCTAACCCAGATCTAACCCGGTCTAACCCCGGTCTATCCCCGGTCTAACCCCGGTCTAACCCAGATCTAACACGGTCTAACCCCGGTCTATCCCCGGTCTAACCCGGTCTATCCCCGGTCTAACCCGGTCTAACCCCGGTCTATCCCCGGTCTAACCCCGGTCTAACCCCGGTCTAACCCAGATCTAACCCGGTCTAACCCCGGTCTATCCCCGGTCTAACCCCGGTCTATCCCCGGTCTAACCCCGGTCTATCCCCGGTCTAACCCAGATCTAACCCGGTCTAACCCCGGTCTAACCCCGGTCTATCCCCGGTCTAACCCCGGTCTAACCCAGATCTAACCCGGTCTAACCCCGGTCTATCCCCGGTCTAACCCCGGTCTATCCCTGGTCTATCCCCGGTCTAACCCCGGTCTATCCCCGGTCTAACCCTGGTCTAACCCCGGTCTATCCCCGGTCTATCCCCGGTCTAACCCAGATCTAACCCGGTCTAACCCTGGTCTATCCCCGGTCTAACCCCGGTCTATCCCTGGTCTAACCCCGGTCTATCCCCGGTCTAACCCCGGTCTATCCCCGGTCTAACCCAGATCTAACCCGGTCTAACCCCGGTCTATCCCCGGTCTATCCCCGGTCTAACCCCGGTCTAACCCAGATCTAACCCGGTCTAACCCCGGTCTATCCCCGGTCTAACCCCGGTCTATCCCCGGTCTATCCCCGGTCTAACCCCGGTCTATCCCCGGTCTATCCCCGGTCTATCCCTGGTCTAACCCTGGTCTAACCCCGGTCTATCCCCGGTCTAACTCTGGTCTAACCCGGTCTAACCCCAGTCTAACCCCGGTCTATCCCCGGTCTAACCCCGGTCTATCCCTGGTCTATCCCCGGTCTATCCCCGGTCTAACCCTGGTCTAACCCCGGTCTATCCCCGGTCTAACCCCGGTCTAACCCAGATCTAACCCGGTCTAACCCCGGTCTATCCCCGGTCTATCCCCGGTCTATCCCCGGTCTAACCCTGGTCTAACCCCGGTCTATCCCCGGTCTAACCCAGGTCTAACCCTGGTCTAAACCAGGTCTAACCCCGGTCTAACCCGGTCTTGTCTCAGTCCCTCAGGGAAGAAGTTCCGGTCCAAACCCCAGTTGGCCCGGTTTCTGGGGAACGCCGTGGACTTGGCCTGTTTCGATTTCAGAACCGGAAAAATGATGCCTGGAAAACTACAGAAGAACAAACACAGGAGTCGCCACGACCCGAGTCTCAACAAGGTCTGGACCAGACCAGGACCAGACCAGGACCAGACCAGGACTGGACCAGGACTGGACCAGGACTAGACCAGGACCAGACCAGGACTGGACCAGGACTGGACCAGGACTAGACCAGGACCAGACCAGGACTGGACCAGGACTGGACCAGGACTAGACCAGGACTAGACCAGGACCAGACCAGGACCGGACCAGGACCGGACCAGGACCGGACCAGGACCGGACCAGGACTGGACCAGGACTAGACCAGGACTGGACCAGACCAGGACCAGGACTAGACCAGGACTAGACCAGGACCAGACCAGGACTAGACCAGGACTAGACCAGGACCAGACCAGGACTAGACCAGGACTGGACCAGACCAGGACCAGGACTAGACCAGGACTAGACCAGGACCAGACCAGGACCAGACCAGGACTAGACCAGGACTAGACCAGGACTAGACCAGGTCTAGACCAGGACTGGACCAGGATCGGACCAGGACCGGACCAGGACCGGACCAGGACCGGACCAGGACTAGACCAGGACTAGACCAGGACTGGACCAGGACTAGACCAGGACTGGACCAGGACTAGACTAGACCAGGTCTAGACCAGGACTAGGTCACAGAGTGTTCAGGAAACTCACAAATTTCTTCCATTATTGTCTGTCCTCGTCGTTCGGTCTCGTCTGTCCCTCAGAATCATGTCCTTTAAATGTCTGATAAAGGTCTTTTTGTCCCTGTCTCAGACTCTCCTCCAAAAGCAGCTTCTCTTTTATTAAAAAATAAAAACCAAAAATACTAATAAATCATCTTTTTGGAGCAGTTTCTCTGTTAAAGACATATTCAGCTGTGACACAGTTATTATTGGGTTTAAACACAGTCTGTTTTATATTAAAGTCTTGTACAGTTTGATTTTTGTTTCTTTACACATTAATATAAAATCAAACTGTGCTGAACTGTGACTCAGCGTTTATTTCCTCTGACTCAGAGCGGTAAACCGGACCTGAACACGGCGCTGCCCATCAGACAGACGGCCTCCATCTTTAAACAGCCCGTCACCAAGGTCACAGGTCACCCCGGCAACAAGGTGAAGAGCGACCTGCAGAGGGCGACAGAGCAGCCCCGACAGGTGAGCCACAGAAACACCTCCAAGTGCAACAAATGCCACAGAAAGTTAGAAAAAGTCCATGAATAACACAAAGAACAGTGATCATTTTTTTCACTTTTTTCCCTCAAGTAAATCTTCAAAAAAAAAATTCTGGAAAACGCAACAAAATACAAAAAACTAACCCAAAAATACATGAAAAAATAAAGCAAATGTCTCTTTTCCTTTTTAAAAGAAAAAAAAACCTAAAAGAAATGTGGATTAAAAAGATTTTATTGGTTAAGTGGCAAAACATCAAAAACATAAACTAAAAAAAAATAACACTTTGAAGTAAAATAAAAATCGACAACTAATGCTACAAAGATAATTAACTGAGTGCTTTATGGAATTACACACAATTATTTGTATTTATTTAAAATGAGGTAAGGAAAAAAAATCAAAAGAATAAAAAAATTAAATGGATTCATTAAAAATTAAATGAAACCTTGAAGCCTCTAAAGACTCACTGGTGTTTTTATTTTATTTGTCTCAAATAGAAAAAAGTGCTTTGTGCAAAAATAAGTGTCACATGAAAATGTGGCTTTTGTTGATTCAAAACAGGAGAGGAGGCATTAAAATCCTCCCTTCCTTCCTTCCTTCCTTCCCTCCTTCCTTCCTTCCTTCCTTCC
>CM072159.1:33379495-33409115 GCA_036850595.1 Rhyacichthys aspro
TCTACACCTGTCTGCACCTGTCTACACCTGTTTATACCTGTTTATACCTGTCTACACCTGTCTACACCTGTCTGCACCTGTCTACACCTGTCTACACCTGTTTATACCTGTCTACACCTGTCTACACCTGTCTGCACCTGTCTACACCTGTCTACACCTGTTTATACCTGTCTACACCTGTCTACACCTGTCTACACCTGTCTACACCTGTTTATACCTGTTTATACCTGTCTACACCTGTCTACACCTGTCTACACCTGTCTACACCTGTTTATACCTGTTTATACCTGTCTGCACCTGTCTACACCTGTTTATACCTGTTTATACCTGTCTACACCTGTCTACACCTGTCTGCACCTGTCTACACCTGTCTACACCTGTTTATACCTGTCTACACCTGTCTACACCTGTCTGCACCTGTCTACACCTGTCTACACCTGTTTATACCTGTCTACACCTGTCTACACCTGTCTGCACCTGTCTACACCTGTCTGCACCTGTCTACACCTGTCTACACCTGTCTACACCTGTCTGCACCTGTCTACACCTGTCTACACCTGTTTATACCTGTCTACACCTGTCTACACCTGTCTGCACCTGTCTACACCTGTCTACACCTGTCTACACCTGTCTGCACCTGTCTACACCTGTCTACACCTGTATATACCTGTTTATACCTGTCTATACCTGTCTACACCTGTTTATACCTGTCTATACCTGTCTACACCTGTTTATACCTGTTTATACCTGTCTGCACCTGTCTACACCTGTCTACACCTGTCTGCACCTGTCTGCACCTGTCTACACCTGTCTACACCTGTCTACACCTGTCTACACCTGTCTACACCTGTATATACCTGTCTACACCTGTCTACACCTGTATATACCTGTTTATACCTGTTTATACCTGTCTACACCTGTCTACACCTGTCTGCACCTGTCTACACCTGTCTACACCTGTATATACCTGTCTACACCTGTCTACACCTGTATACACCTGTCTACACCTGTTTATACCTGTCTATACCTGTCTACACCTGTTTATACCTGTTTATACCTGTCTACACCTGTTTATACCTGTTTATACCTGTCTACACCTGTCTACACCTGTCTATACCTGTCTACACCTGTTTATACCTGTTTATACCTGTCTGCACCTGTTTATACCTGTCTACACCTGTCTGCACCTGTTTACACCTGTTTATACCTGTGTATACCTGTCTACACCTGTTTATACCTGTTTATACCTGTCTACACCTGTTTATACCTGTTTATACCTGTCTACACCTGTCTACACCTGTCTACACCTGTCTACACCTGTTTATACCTGTTTATACCTGTCTACACCTGTCTACACCTGTTTATACCTGTCTACACCTATTTATACCTGTTTATACCTGTCTGCACCTGTTTATACCTGTCTACACCTGTCTGCACCTGTCTACACCTGTTTATACCTGTGTATACCTGTCTACACCTGTCTACACCTGTCTGCACCTGTCTACACCTGTCTACACCTGTCTACACCTGTTTACACCTGTCTACACCTGTCTACACCTGTCTGCACCTGTTTACACCTGTCTACACCTGTCTACACCTGTCTACACCTGTTTATACCTGTCTACACCTGTCTACACCTGTCTACACCTGTCTGCACCTGTTTACACCTGTCTACACCTGTCTACACCTGTCTGCACCTGTTTACACCTGTCTACACCTGTCTACACCTGTCTACACCTGTTTATACCTGTCTACACCTGTTTAAACCTGTCTACACCTGTTTACACCTGTCTACACCTGTCTGCACCTGTCTACACCTGTTTACACCTGTCTACACCTGTCTACACCTGTCTGCACCTGTTTACACCTGTCTACACCTGTCTACACCTGTCTACACCTGTCTGCACCTGTTTACACCTGTCTACACCTGTCTGCACCTGTTTACACCTGTCTACACCTGTCTGCACCTGTGTGCACCTGTTTATACCTGTCTACACCTGTTTATACCTGTCTACACCTGTTTACACCTGTCTACACCTGTCTACACCTGTCTACACCTGTCTACACCTGTCTGCACCTGTGTGCACCTGTTTATACCTGTCTACACCTGTTTACACCTGTCTACACCTGTCTACACCTGTCTGCACCTTTTTACACCTGTCTACACCTGTCTACACCTGTCTACACCTGTCTGCACCTGTCTCCACCTGTCTAGGTAAAACTGGACCAATTTTCCGTCAAAAACTAGTTTAGATCTGCCACTGTAGTGACTGTGGTGATCCTCAGTATCAGACAGGTGTAGACAGGTGTACACAGGTGTAGATATATACTATATCTACAATAGATTTAAAATATAAAGAGTAATGCATTCAGTAATAATGTCTCTAATGAAAGTAAACTAGTCCTAACCTGTTCCTGGTATTCAGGTTCCAAGTGTTAACATAGTTTCTATTTAAAGTGGTTCTCTTTTGGTCTCCTGTCGTCTTCCCGAGGCTCTAACAAATGTTTGTGTCTGACATCACTTCAGCGACGCTCAAAAACCTGAGTCTGATGAGTTTTTGTTCTCATTAATTACTTGTGGTTTAGTCTTTGCTTCGTTGTTAGTATCTGGATGTTTTAGGATCTGTACCTGTGTGTTGACATCTACAGATCGTCTGGATTAGTTCTGTTTAAAGCATGGTGTGATGAAACTGTGGCGGGCCTCGTTAAACTGTTGGACACCGTTCTTTTAACCTGAGTCCTTCTGCAGCAGAGAGTGGACAGAATACTGATGGAGCCCATTGTACAGCAGAGAGACGCCTTACATCCATCATCTTTTACCGCCGTTTTGTCCTCTTTTCGCCTCATTTTGTTGTTTTTTGGTTAATTTCTGCGGGTGCTGTGTTGATGGATGGTGTTCTGTAGAAAAGCTGCAGCTGAAGTCTGTCCATATTTCACCGAGGCCCGTAAACAGAAGCACATTAAAACACATTTACTCCCAGAGCCCCCTCCGTCCATCCATCATCTCAACGCTTTCCCGCCGTTTCCAGGTCACGGTCGCCACGGCAACCGGAGGCAAGGAAAAAAACAGAGACGAGGACGATTGATTTAGTCCATACATGTCAAACTCAAGGCCCGGGAGCCAAATGCGGCCCTTCAATATATTTGGGGGACCTTACAAAAGGCACTTAACTATTCTAAAGATATGTAATAACAACAAATAGGTTTATGTTGGATTTGAACAGGTTTCAGGTGGATTTGAACTGGTTTCAGGTGGATTTGAGCAGGTTTATGTTGGATTTGAACAGGTTTATGTTGGATTTAAACATGTTTTAGTTGGATTTGAACTGGTTTCAGGTGGATTTGAACAGGTTTTAGTTGGATTTGAGCAGGTTTATGTTGGATTTGAACAGGTTTATGTTGGATTTGAGCAGGTTTTAGTTGGATTTGAGCAGGTTTATGTTGGATTTGAACAGGTTTATGTTGGATTTGAACAGCTTTTAGATGGATTTGAGCAGGTTTTTCGCTGGATTTAAACATGTTTTAGTTGGATTTGAACAGGTTTCTTTTGGCAAACAGGAACCTCTGGGGGTACATTTGGGCCGACAGCGCCATCTAGTGAGTTTCTGGAGAAAGGCTTTGGTAAATGTGAACACTCCTTGGACTTGGGGCTTTTTAGACCAAACTGAATGGACCATTTTCTGTTTTAAATGAAGCGTTGTGGACACAGTCTGTCCCTAAACGTCTCTTTTGCTGCTGCTGTCGTTAACGATAATCGTCTTGTTTTCATAACGATGGAAACACAAATTGTGATTAAATTTCGATGAATTCATTGGTGTTTCTGTGGTAAACCCTACACAGACGGATGTTGGTCTAAATGCAGTAAAACAAACCGAGTGCTGTTGTTGTTGGAGTCGTCTGCAGCGAGCGCAGGTCATTAATGCAGATTTATGCAGATGGGCCGTGGAAGTGGACTTTAGAGACTGATTACTCACGGTTTTTTAACGGCCAGACCTCAGCGCCGCCGCTCGTCCGTGGAGCCGCTGAAAGAATGGTTTTTTAAACGTCCGTCCGAGCGCTTCATGTTTATTCAGGCGACGCTCGGCTCAAACGGAGACAGACGACTCAGATTTCCACAGATCACTCCACGTTCAGCTTCGGCTCGGATTAGCTTCAGGTGAAGCTCCAGAGCGAGTTTAACATGGCTCTGGATCAAACACAGACTGAAGACAAGACATTACTGGGTTTTTGGACAAATGATAACGTGAGATTATTATTTTACTGTGGAAGACAAGACAAGACTGACTCCAATAGAATTTATTATTACAGACGTCCCACCTTCAGCTTAAACAGTCTGAGCCACATTAACGGAGTCAAATCACTCTTTATTCTTTAAACAACTCTGGAGTTACAGAAAAACACTGATTTATTACACCAACCCCAACAAAAGTCCATATAAAACCCATTTAAATCCAACTAAAACCTGTTTAAATCCAACAAAAACCTCTTTAATTCCTCATAAAGCCTGTTACCTCCAAAAGTATTGAAGGACCACATAAAACATTGCAAAGGGCCACATTTTGCCCCCGGGCCTTGAGTTTGATGTGTGTGTGCTAAGCTCTGACGCTGTCCATGAATGTGTCCAGTGGCACTTACCTCCATCCATTTAACTCTTCAGTCATTGGTACATGATAAAAATGGTTTAGCTTCTCTTTGTTGCAGTAAATACAGTAAATACCTGTTAAATGTGTGTATAATGACATTACAGAATGTATTCTTCATTCCTTGTCCATTCTAAGCCCTTCTCTCCTTTTTCCCCGGTCCGTCTCTGTCTTTAACTCCAGACCAGACCTGGTTTTATCAGATCCAGACCAGATCCAGCGCCGCCCGCAGTGTTTTTTACCAGCGTCGTTAATTAACACGGCTCACACTGAGACTCAGCGAGCGCCGATAAACCCCTCTGTCTGTGTCTGTGTCCGCCGCCGAAACGCCTCAGCGCTCCGTTATCTCTGAGCCGTAATTATTAAGGAGTAATTAAGACCGAGCCGAGGATTATCACCAACACACCAGACGAAAAAAACCCTCTAAACACCACAGAGACAAAGGATTTAACGAAAGGATTTAGAGAAAACTGATGTAAATGTAAAGAATTTGAATTAAACACGATATTAAAAGATGAATAAAGTGGTTCAGTCCAGGTTTAGCTCTGGTTTTAGTCTCATTTAGACCTGTTCTAGTCCTGTTCTTCTCTTCATTAACTCTCAGCAGGAAAAGGGTCAGTGCAGTTTAACGGAGACAGTCTTTTTGTGGAAATGACAGCTTTTGGAGGCGAGTCCTGCTGTGTTCTTATTAGACCCACTTCAGATCAGATTGAACACAGGGTTAATGAGGAGGACGAGGAGGAGGAAGAGGAGGAGGGGAACTGAACGGCTGATTTGAGATAATAATCAGCCTCGGTGTGAAATCAGTAAATAGGTTTGAGGTCATATTCACAGCCAGCACTGTCCTCACTAGAATAACTTACTCATTTCATCACATCTTTTAAATATGTTCAGTGCCTTTCCTCAGTCTCCTAACACACACACATATCCAGCTGCAGCTTCAATTTATTTATTTATTTAGTCATTTAGTTATTTTTTCGCATAAATTAATTTCATGCTGCAGAGGGAAAAATAATACAGATTTATTTTTCAAAATATATTAGAGCATGTCTTTATAATTACAAAACAAAAACAACATAGTGTATGTGTTTTATGTGTTATTAAACCCGACTGAAATGTGTTTCTCTTTGTTCACTCTCCTCCAAAATCAGTCTAGAGACCTCTCCTGCTTCTCTTTTATTAAAAATAAAACCACAAAATACTAATCCATTTGACCAAACTGAAGTTTAGAGTTTAGCGTTAGCTTAGCTGTGACTTCAGCGTCAGGACGACAATTATCTCCTCCTCGTTAAACATTACGTGATTGAATTGACAGTATTTATCTGTGTTTTACGTTGCCTCCCTTTTCTCTGTTGATGCTTTTCTTTTTTCAGCTGTTTCTCTGTTAAAAGACATATTCAGCTGAAAATACACTTTATCTGCAGCTATTAAACTTCCTGGAACGTCATGTGACAAGTGTCGACCAATGGGAGCGCTCCTTTTTGGAGCATGTGATTGTCCAAGGTTTTCTGTTCCTGAATAGAGGTTCTCATCTATTACAATCCCTTACAATAAACACTAGATGGATCAGAAAGACTGTTTTTACACAAATGATTGATTTTACAATAAAATATTTGGGTTTAAACCATTTTCACAACGAGAAGAATAAATATCAGGTGCAGTCTGTTTAAATACAAGAAAAGAAAATTGAAAATGTTCATTTCTTTTAAACAAACCATTGTACTTTGTAAAGTTTGGCTAAATATTGGAGGATTATGGGAAATGTAGTCTCATACATTAAGAAATGTTTCTCTTGTTTTTGTTTGAACAGGATTCTTCTCAAAACGCCTCAGGACCTTCATCATCTTCTTCATCCTCTTCATCAACAGCAGAGCCAGACGACGGCCACAGCGCCACCTACAGCCTTAAATCAAACCAGCGACAAAATCAGACCGAGACACAAACGACAGAGGGAGACGGAGAATAACGAGGGAAAAAACAACAAAAAACACGAAACAAAAACCAAAAAGACAAATACAGTGTAATGTTTGTTGTTTATTAATAGACTGAATATAAGACAGAAGAAAGAAGAAATGGATAACGTGAAATGGACAAGGAAAGAAGAAAGGAAGAAAAGTTTGGGAAAAATGAGAGAAAATAACATGCAAAAATTTTAACGACTGAAAGCAAAAGTAAAGAAAGGAGAGAGGTTTTATTTTGAAATGAGGAGGACTGAATGAAAGGAAGAAGGAAGTGAGTAAAGTTGAAAAAGAGGGAATAAATAAATGCAAATAGACAATAATATAAATTATATATTAATATGTAAAGACGGGGAAAATGAATAAATCTTTATTTATTTGAGGAAATGTAAAGAAAAAGGAGGAAGAAGGAAGAATAGTAAATTGGAAGGAAAGAAACAGGAATGGAAAAAGAATAACTTGACAGACAACTTAATAACAGCGTTATTAATAACAAAAATACAGAGATTATTTAAAGAATCAGCTTTTAACTTGTTTTTTAAAGAAGGAGAAATGGCAAATAAAGGAGGAAATGCTTCAGAGCAAAAACTTGAATTCTTCAAATGAAAGAGTGTTAAAGAATAGGGAGAGAAGGAATGGCTTTTATTTTGAAAGGAACTGGATAAAGAAAGAGAGAGAGGTAAATCAGCAATAACTCCACCAACTCTTGGAAAATGTAAAAGAAGGATAAAAATCACTTGAAAAATCAGCTTCGTCTCTAATGAGAGAACTTCAGCAATAACCAGCTTCATATCAAATAAAATGGCCGCCGTTTCAGCACTTTTCTCTGTTTTTAACCAAGCCCCGCCTCTTTTCCGTTTGAGCTTTTATTAGAATCTAAAACCACATAAAAACTGTTCAGATCCAACTAAAACTCTGTAACTGACCCATAAGCAGTTATTGTTTATCCTTATTTTCTGACCAATGAAAACTCAAGAACAGAAAAGAGGCGGGGCTTATCGCTATATTCTTATTATAATTATGCAAATGACCTGATGCTTGCTGTATATTTATAATCGTCAGATAAAACCAGGTTCCTGCTGCTGCTTCGTGTCGTCAGGGTTTTAATAAATTCAATAATGAAAGAATTAACAGAGACTTATTTAAAACAGATTTTATACCTTTGTCTGACTTAAATAAATGAATATATTGACTATTATCTGTGTTTTTGTCTTTATTTATGTTTGTTTGTGTGTTTTCAGTCGAATAATGGACTGAACTGAACAGACAATAATAAAACGATGGTGATGTTTTTGACTTTTATCATTTACAAATCCAAAAATACAACAAGAGAAAGAAGAAATGTGTTTCCAACATCTTTATTGAGTCAGTAAAAACACTTTAGAATCAGAGGAAATGCATCTGATGTGGTTTTAGCTGACTTTATTTCAGACAGAATCTTATGATTAAAATAGTCTGAATTATTTATTTTAAATGAAATCTGTTGTAGTTTGAGTTAAAGTCCACATCCAGCGATGTACGGACGCAGGTCCTTGTTCTGACAGTTCTTCTGCCAGGCCACCCTTCAACAGAGACACAACAAATCTCAAACATTTATGTTAAAATACTGCCAAATGGCAAGAGTAAAAAACTGTAGAAGCCAAAACAGTGTATGACGGTGTGTAAATAATAATAATAAAAACTTCCATCTAGAAGTGGATTTAAGGTTTGAGTGGATTTTAGTTGGATTTAAAGAGGTTTTAATTATATTTGAACAGGTTTTAGTTGGATCTGAACCTGACACATACAGTAACTATTATATTGTGAATATTTACCATATTGTCTTGTATTGTTGTCCCCATGATTTTTACTATTACACTAGATTACAATTGTGTGCAGATAATAAAGTGTTTCCAGACTTGGTCTAAGCATGGACTGACTCTGGACTGAATAGCTCTAATTTTGTCTTTTGTATTATTATTATTTAATTTCATTCATATTTTGGTCTGCTCTGGTCACATGACTCTGGTCTGCTCTGGTCACGTGACTCTGGTCTGCTCTGGTCACGTGACTCTGGTCTGCTCTGGTCACGTGACTCTGGTCTGCTCTGGTCACATGACTGGTCTGGTCTGGTCACGTGACTCTGGTCTGCTCTGGTCACATGACTCTGGTCTGCTCTGGTCACATGACTCTGGTCTGCTCTGGTCACATGACTTTGGTCTGCTCTGGTCACATGACTGGTCTGGTCTGGTCACGTGACTCTGGTCTGCTCTGGTCACATGACTCTGGTCTGCTCTGGTCACATGACTCTGGTCTGGTCTAGTCACATGACTCTGGTCTGCTCTGGTCACATGACTTACCAGGCACTGATGCCTTGGTCGTCTCTCACGACTCGTTTGGCGCATGTTATGGCGACGGTCGGGTCGTCTTTGAGCAGCTCTGCAGAAAGAATACACCAGATTAACCCCGCCCACAAAACTCTGAATTGCTGGAGCACTGGATAAACCCCTCCCACAGAACTCTGAATTACCGGAGCACTGGATGCCGCAGCCGTTGTTGACGCTAACTCCTCCGTCCTTGCACCAGTACTTGCTGTTGATCTGGAAGATGCCGTAGTCCGTGGATTTGTTGGTGTTGCGGTTGGTGGCGGCGGTGTTGTAGTTGGACTCATGCTTCGTCAGACAAACCCCTGAAAAGAACCAGGACACGTTTAACAAAACAAAACAAAAATGGAGGAGAGTTATACCAAAGGCAAAAAGGAGATGAGGACAGAGCAGAAACAAATGAAAAATGGAAGGACGAAGACGGAGGACTGTCCCACTCCTCGTTTGGATCGAGGGCTGTACTGTTCTCCAACTGAGATTTAATTAAATTAATTCATAAAATCTGATGCATCACTAAAACATATATTTACAGAAAAGTCTGTGATTTATGCTGCACTTCCTCAGTTACACCTCTGCTCTTTGAATTTGATTTGTTTTATTTTATTCACACTCGTTCATTGTTTTACTTCTTGTTGTTTTGACCTGGTCTTGATTGTTTCTCTGTGACTTTATTCACAGGTGTTTCATGTTAAAACACAGTTCGATCATTTTAAAAAGGAGCATGGTTAGTTCAGAGCCTTACTTCTTTATAAATTTAAATTCACGTCATTTAATGATCAAAATATTTAAAAACTCCTTGATCTATTTATCTGTTTATCTTCTTCATTCACACATTTCTTTAGTATTTTGTCCTTGTATTTAAATAAATCTAGTCCATATCCAGTTTTGATCCTGGTCCAGACACAGTTTAGACCAGTTTTACTCAGTTTTACTCACAGTCTGCGAGGCTGATCCCTTGGTACCCGTCCATCCCGCTCCTCTTCAGGAGTCGAGCCCATTCACAGCGCTCGAACACTCTTCCCTGAACCACGGCCAGAACCAGAACCAGCAGAACCACACTCTTCATCATCATCTTCATCTCAGACTGAGCCAGACTCTGCTCTGATCCTGAGTCTGAGAGAACAGTCCTATTTATACCTGTCTCTGTGGAAATCCCAGACTTCAACTTCTGGTTTGACAACGAGAGAAAAACTGCAGCAGGTCAAGGCTTGTTCTGGATAAAACCTGAATTGTGTAACTCTTTTATGAAATAATCCTGTTTCCTTGAAGTGATTAAAGTGTAACTGACACCAGACTCTGATGCCTGATGAATAAAGTACTTTGGATTAGGGATGAAACATCTTCTGTTTCTTAACTACGTCCAGTTGCCTTCTTTTCAACTTTTTAACATTAATATGAAGTTATGAACCTTTCTTCAAAACTGTTTTACTTTCAGAGATTCTTCTGCAGCATAAACGTGTGTTTCCAAAGACATGACAACAATATTCAGCTTAAACAGACTCTACCTGATATTTATTCTTCTTGTGGTTTAAAATGGTAAAATGGTAGCTGCAGATAAAGTGTATTTTCAGCTACACTGCTCTACAAAGGCAGAACGCAGAATCTGTCAAACTGAGAAAAATGACCCCAAAGTTTTTATGCTGTCCCTCCAAATGTGTTAAAGGTACATTTGTGATATCACATGACTCTAGTCTTGGGATTTTACAGGAGTTTACATTTTAAATTCTTATTCATTAGATTCTTTTTTTATTCTAACTGTGATCTGTGGGCTCAGTCCAGGTCAGACTCGGGCTCAGACCAGGGCTCAGACTCGGGCCCAGACCGGGGTCAGACTCGGGCTCAGTCCAGGTCAGACTCGGGCTCAGACTGGGCTCAGACTCGGGCCCAGACCAGGTCAGACTCGGGCTCAGACCAGGTCAGACTCGGGCTCAGACCAGGTCAGACTGGGCTCAGACCAGGTCAGACTCGGGTTCAGACTCGGGCTCAGACCAGGTCAGACTCGGGCTCAGACCAGGTCAGACTCGGGGTCAGACCAGGTCAGACTCGGGCTCAGACCAGGTCAGACTCGGGCTCAGACCAGGTCAGACTCGGGCTCAGACCAGGTCAGACCAGGTCAGACTCAGGTGTGTTGTGCGGCTCTGAGCCAGTCCTTAATCAGCTGATTAACCTCACGTCGTCAAAGACAGTATTCTCTGTGATATTCACAAATACAGTTCATAAATAAAAACACATTTATTAAGAGTGTCCAGACTGGAGCGTGTCAGGTAGTTTTTGCAGGTGGTTCTCACCTGTCGATGAGTAAACCTGCTTCAAGGTGATGACTCTGTCGTCTATAGTCTTCTCTAAAACAAACAAATGACACATCTTTTCTCAGAGTTCCATGAGTCACGTCATTCACAGTGAGGCTCAGGGAAGGGACACTGTCCCAAACTGTCTCCTTATTGTGAGACGTTAGGACGTTGTGTCCTTGGGCCTTGCCTCCAGTGTCTGTGATGTTTGTATGAGTGTGAGTCTGTTTGGTGGAGGTCACAGGTCAGAGGCTGTAGGGGCAGAATGGCTGCCCCGTCTCTGTCAGTCTGCCCCGGGGCAGCTGTGGTGCAGAGGTAGTTTACCTCCAGAGTGTGACTGTGGAGTGAACGAATAATGGACTCAATTGTGAAGCTCTTTGAGTATCTTTGATAAAGCCATGAATCCATTATTATTTACAAATATTTCACCTAAAGACCCTCCTGAACCAGTCCCAGACCCTCCTGAACCTGTCCAGACCCTCCTGAACCTTTCCAGACCCTCCTGAACCTGTCCAGACCCTCCAGAACCTGTCCAGACCCTCCTGAACCTTTCCAGACCCTCCTGAACCTGTCCAGACCCTCCAGAACCTGTCCAGACCCTCCTGAACCGGTCCCAGACCCTCCTGAATCTGTCCAGACCCTCCAGAACCTGTCCAGACCCTCCTGAACCTGTCCAGACCCTCCAGAACCTGTCCAGACCCTCCAGAACCTGTCCAGACCCTCCTGAACCTGTCCCAGATCCTCCTGAACCTGTCCAGACCCTCCTGAACCTGTCCCAGACCCTTCAGAACCTGTCCCAGACCCTCCTGAACCTGTCCAGGTTCTTGTAGATACTGAGCAGGTCTCAAAAATGATCACAATAGTATTTTTCTCAATTTAACATTATTTTGAAAAGATTCTGATCCAAACACATTATTCCTCTTTTTAGCAGTGGCTCAACTGTAAATTTTGGTAAATAACCATATTTACACTGAAGTACACGTCTGTGTATAACACCTATCATTAGCATTATCTGTTTAAAATATTACAAAATTTAACTGCACAAAAAAAGAAAATAAACTGTCAAATTCTGGAGAGTGATTGATTCTGACACATCTAGTTTTTCAGAGAAACACTCGTCTGAACAAGACAAAGACTGCAGCAGGTCATTATGTAACTCTGTGTTTTTTCAGTTATGAATAAACCTGAGCAGAAACAGAAATAATCCCGTTTCCTTGAAGTGACTAAAGTGTGATTGACACCAGACTCTTGTGGGTTGTCGGTGTGTCTCACCTGTCAGGTGATCGGTGGCGTAGCCTACAAACTCTATTCAACTATTGTTTCGAGTGGGCCTTCATTGTGGGCTTTACAGCCAGAGTTGACTCCAAATGTCAGTGTCTTAAATAAATGAATGTATTGACTATTATCTGTGTTTTTGTCTTTATTTATGTTTGTTTGTGTGTTTTCAGTCGAATAATGGACTGAACTGAACAGACAATAATAAAACGATGGTGATGTTTTTGACTTTTATCATTTACAAATCCAAAAATACAACAAGAGAAAGAAGAGATGTGTTTCCAACATCTTTATTGAGTCAGTGAAAAACACTTTAGAATCAGAGGAAATGCATCTGATGTGGTTTTAGCTGACTTTATTTCAGACAGAATCTTATGATTAAAATAGTCTGAATTATTTATTTAAAATGAAATCTGTTGTAGTTTGAGTTAAAGTCCACATCCAGCGATGTACGGACGCAGGTCCTTGTTCTGACAGAAACGCTGCCAGGCCACCCTTCAACAGAGACACAAACACTTTAAAACAAACAAATCTCAAACATTTATGTTAAAATACTGTCAAATGGCAAGAGTAAAAAACAGTACAAGCCAAAACAGTGTATGACGGTGTGTAAATAATAATAATAAAAACTTCCATCTAGAAGCGGATTTAAGGTTTGAGTGGATTTTAGTTGGATTTAAAGAGGTTTTAATTATCTTTGAACAGGTTTTAGTTGGACCTGAACCTGACACATACAGTAACTATTATATTGTGGATATTTACCATATTGTCTTGTATAATGTCCCCATGATTTTTACTATTGTCATAAGTTTGATTCTAAACTTTGAGACTAAAACAAAACTTAATGGTGATTATTAGTTAACTCTGATTGGCCTGCTCTGGTCACGTGACACTAGTCTGCTCTGGTCACGTGACACTAGTCTGCTCTGGTCACATGACTCTGGTCTGCTCTGGTCACATGACACAGGTCTGCTCTGGTGACATGACTCTAGTCTGCTCTGGTCACATGACTCTGGTCTGCTCTGGTCACATGACACAGGTCTGCTCTGGTGACATGACTCTAGTCTGCTCTGGTCACATGACTCTGGTCTGCTCTGGTCACGTGACTCTGGTCTGCTCTGGTTACATGACTCTAGTCTGCTCTGGTCACATGACTCTGGTCTGCTCTGGTCACGTGACTCTAGTCTGCTCTGGTCACATGACTCTAGTCTGCTCTGGTCACATGACTCTAGTCTGCTCTGGTTACATGACTCTTGTCTGCTCTGGTTACATGACTCTTGTCTGCTCTGGTCACATGACTCTGGTCTGCTCTGGTCACATGACTCTGGTCTGCTCTGGTCACATGACTCACCAGGCACTGATGCCGTTGGGGTCTCTCACGACTCGTTTGGCGCATGTTATGGCGACGGTCGGGTCGTCTTTGAGCAGCTCTGCAGAAAGAATACACCAGATTAACCCCGCCCACAGAACTCTGAATTACCAGAGCACTGGATTAAACCCCATCCACAGTATATACACAGACAAATTTTAAAATAATAATAATAATAAATTAACAATATAATAAAAAGAGCAGTCTATGTTCATATTTACACAGGATTACAGGTGGAAACATACTGCATGGGTGAAAAGCTGCTCATGTAATTAAACCCCGCCCATAGAACTCTGAATTACCGGAGCACTGGATGCCGCAGCCGTTAGCGACGCTAACTCCTCCGTCCTTGCACCAGTACTTGCTGTTGATCTGGAAGATGCCGTAGTCCGTGGATTTGTTGGTGTTGCGGTTGGTGGCGGCGGTGTTGTAGTTGGACTCATGCTTCGTCAGACAAACCCCTGAAAAGAACCAGGACACGTTTAACAAAACAAAACAAAAATGGAGGAGAGTTATACCAAAGGCAAAAAGGAGACGAGGACAGAGCAGAAACAAATGAAAAATGGAAGGACGAAGACGGAGGACTGTCCCACTCCTCGTTTGGATCGAGGGCTGTACTGTTCTCCAACTGAGATTTAATTAAATTAATTCATAAAATCTGATGCATCACTAAAACATATATTTACAGAAAAGTCAGGAGTTTATATTTTAAGTTCTTATTCATTTTCTACTGCTTTACCCCGTTTTGGGGTCGCGGGGATGGAGCCTATCCCAGCAGCTTTGTGCCTTAACCCAGTCTTATTCATTAGATTATTATTTTTTTATTGTAACTGTGATCTGTGGGCTCAGACCGGGCTCAGACCTGTCGATGAGTAAACCTGCTTCAAGGTGATGACTCTGTCGTCTATAGTCTTCTCTAAAACAAACAAATAACACATCTTTTCTCAGAGTTCCATGAGTCACGTCATTCACAGTGAGGCTCAGGGAAGGGACACTGTCCCAAACTGTCTCCTTATGTGAGACGTTAGGACACAGTGGCAGGACGTCCAGTAACTGGAAGGTTGACGGTTCGATTCCTGCTCCTGTTCATACTGTCGTTGTGTCCTTGGGCCTTGCCTCCAGTGTCTGTGATGTTTGTATGAGTGTGAGTCTGTTTGGTGGAGGTCACAGGTCAGAGGCTGTAGGGGCAGAATGGCTGCCCCGTCTCTGTCAGTCTGCCCCGGGGCAGCTGTGGTGCAGAGGTAGTTTACCTCCAGTGTGTGACTGTGGAGTGAACGAATAATGGACTCAATTGTGAAGCTCTTTGAGTATCTTTGATAAAGCCATGAATCCATTATTATTTACAATTATTTCACCTAAAGACCCTCCTGAACTAGTCCCAGACCCTCCTGAACCTGTCCAGACCCTCCTGAACCAGTCCCAGACCCTCCTGAACCTGTCCAGACCCTCCTGAACCTGGTTCAGATCCTCCTGAACCTGTCCAGACCCTCCTGAACCTGTCCAGACCCTCCTGAACCGGTCCCAGACCCTCCTGAATCTGTCCAGATCCTCCTGAACCTGTCCAGACCCTCCAGAACCTGTCAAGACCCTCCTGAACCTGGTTCAGATCCTCCTGAACCTGTTCAGACCCTCCAGAACCTGTCCAGACCCTCCTGAACCGGTCCCAGACCCTCCTGAATCTGTCCAGACCCTCCAGAACCTGTCCAGACCCTCCAGAACCTGTCCAGACCCTCCTGAACCTGGTTCAGATCCTCCTGAACCTGTCCCAGACCCTTCAGAACCTGTCCCAGACCCTCCTGAACCTGTCCAGGTTCTTGTAGATACTGAGCAGGTCTCAATAATGATCACAATAGTATTTTTCTCAATTTAACATTATTTTGAAAAGATTCTGATCCAAACACATTATTCCTCTTTTTAGCAGTGGCTCAACTGTAAATTTTGGTAAATAACCATAATTACACTGAAGTAGATGTCTGTGTATAATACCTATCATTAGCATTATCTGTTTAAAATATTACAAAATTTAACTGCACAAAAAAAGAAAATAAACTGTCAAATTCTGGAGAGTGATTGATTCTGACACATCTAGTTTTTCAGAGAAACACTCGTCTGAACAAGACAAAGACTGCAGCAGGTCATTATGTAACTCTGTGTTTTTTCAGTTATGAATAAACCTGAGCAGAAACAGAAATAATCCCGTTTCCTTGAAGTGACTAAAGTGTGATTGACACCAGACTCTTGTGGGTTGTCGGTGTGTCTCACCTGTCAGGTGATCGGTGGCGTAGCCTACAAACTCTATTCAACTATTGTTTCGAGTGGGCCTTCATTGTGGGCTTTACAGCCAGAGTTGACTCCAAATGTCAGTGTCTTAAATAAATGAATGTATTGACTATTATCTGTGTTTTTGTCTTTATTTATGTTTGTTTGTGTGTTTTCAGTCGAATAATGGACTGAACTGAACAGACAATAATAAAACGATGGTGATGTTTTTGACTTTTATCATTTACAAATCCAAAAATACAACAAGAGAAAGAAGAAATGTGTTTCCAACATCTTTATTGAGTCAGTAAAAACACTTTAGAATCAGAGGAAATGCATCTGATGTGGTTTTAGCTGACTTTATTTCAGACAGAATCTTATGATTAAAATAGTCTGAATTATTTATTTAAAATGAAATCTGTTGTAGTTTGACTTAAAGTCCACATCCAGCGATGTACGGACGCAGGTCCTTGTTCTGACAGAAACGCTGCCAGGCCACCCTTCAACAGAGACACAAACACTTTAAAACAAACAAATCTCAAACATTTATGTTAAAATACTGTCAAATGGCAAGAGTAAAAAACAGTACAAGCCAAAACAGTGTATGACGGTGTGTAAATAATAATAATAAAAACTTCCATCTAGAAGCGGATTTAAGGTTTGAGTGGATTTTAGTTGGATTTAAAGAGGTTTTAATTATCTTTGAACAGGTTTTAGTTGGACCTGAACCTGACACATACAGTAACTATTATATTGTGGATATTTACCATATTGTCTTGTATAATGTCCCCATGATTTTTACTATTGTCATAAGTTTGATTCTAAACTTTGAGACTAAAACAAAACTTAATGGTGATTATTAGTTAACTCTGATTGGCCTGCTCTGGTCACGTGACACTAGTCTGCTCTGGTCACGTGACACTAGTCTGCTCTGGTCACATGACTCTGGTCTGCTCTGGTCACGTGACACTAGTCTGCTTTGGTCACATGACTCTGGTCTGCTCTGGTCACATGACTCTAGTCTGCTCTGGTCACATGACTCTAGTCTGCTCTGGTGACATGACTCTAGTCTGCTCTGGTCACATGACTCTGGTCACGTGACTCTGGTCACGTGACTCTGGTCTGCTCTGGTTACATGACTCTGGTCTGCTCTGGTCACGTGACTCTGGTCGGCTCTGGTCACATGACTCTACTCTGCTCTGGTCACGTGACTCTGGTCTGCTCTGGTTACATGACTCTGGTCTGCTCTGGTCACATGACTCTGGTCTGCTCTGGTCACATGACTCTGGTCTGCTCTGGTCACATGACTCTGGTCTGCTCTGGTCACATGACTCTGGTCTGCTCTGGTTACATGACTCTGGTCTGCTCTGGTCACATGACTCTAGTCTGCTCTGGTCACATGACTCTAGTCTGCTCTGGTCACATGACTCTGGTCTGCTCTGGTTACATGACTCTGGTCTGCTCTGGTCACATGACTCTAGTCTGCTCTGGTCACATGACTCTGGTCTGCTCTGGTTACATGACTCTGGTCTGCTCTGGTCACATGACTCTAGTCTGCTCTGGTCACATGACTCTGGTCTGCTCTGGTTACATGACTCTGGTCTGCTCTGGTCACATGACTCTTGTCTGCTCTGGTCACATGACTCTGGTCTGCTCTGGTCACATGACGCTGGTCTGCTCTGGTCACATGACTCACCAGGCCCTGATGCCGTTGGGGTCTCTCACGACTCGTTTGGCGCATGTTATGGCGACGGTCGGGTCGTCTTTGAGCAGCTCTGCAGAAAGAATACACCAGATTAACCCCGCCCACAGAACTCTGAATTACCAGAACACACACAGTATAGTGCAAAAGTAGTGTTGTAAAAAAATTTAAAGTGAGCATGCAATAAAAGTATATACACAGACTTTAGAACAAATTTTAAAAATAGAATATAAAAAATATATAAAGAAACTTTAAAAGGTGCAACCAGGTCAAAATAAATTAACAATATAATAAAAAGAGCAGTCTATGTTCATATTTACACAGGATTACAGGTGGAAACATACTGCATGGGTGAAAAGCTGCTCATGTAATTAAACCCCGCCCACAGAACTCTGAATTACCGGAGCACTGGATGCCGCAGCCGTTAGCGACGCTAACTCCTCCGTCCTTGCACCAGTACTTGCTGTTGATCTGGAAGATGCCGTAGTCCGTGGATCGGTCCGTGTTGCGGTTGGTGGCGGCGGTGTTGTAGTTGGACTCATGCTGCGTCAGACAAACCCCTGAAAACAACAAACAGAAACCAAAACAGAGAGAGTTACACCAGAAACAAAAAGGAGACGAGGACAGAGCAGAAACAAATGATGCTGTCCCACATAAAATCTGATGCATCACTTTTAAAAACATATATTTACAGAAAAGCCAGGAGTTTACATTTAAAATTCTTATACATTTAATTTTTTTTATTCTAACTGTGATTTACGCTGCACTTCCTCAGTTACACCTGTGCTGTTTGAATTTGATTTGTTTTATTTTATTCACACTCGTTCATTGTTTTACTTCTTGTTGTTTTGACCTGGTCTTGATTGTTTCTCTGTGACTTTATTCACAGGTGTTTCATGTTAAAACACAGTTCGATCATTTTAAAAAGGAGCATGGTTAGTTCAGAGCCTTACTTCTTTATAAATTTAAATTCACGTCATTTAATGATCAAAATATTTAAAAACTCCTTGATCTATTTATCTGTTTATCTTCTTCATTCACACATTTCTTTAGTATTTTGTCCTTGTATTTAAATAAATCTAGTCCATATCCAGTTTTGATCCTGGTCCAGACACAGTTTAGACCAGTTTTACTCAGTTTTACTCACAGTCTGCGAGGCTGATCCCTTGGTACCCGTCCATCCCGCTCCTCTTCAGGAGTCGAGCCCATTCACAGCGCTCGAACACTCTTCCCTGAACCACGGCCAGAACCAGAACCAGCAGAACCACACTCTTCATCATCATCTTCATCTCAGACTGAGCCAGACTCTGCTCTGATCCTGAGTCTGAGAGAACAGTCCTATTTATACCTGTCTCTGTGGAAATCCCCGACTTTAACTTCTGCTTTAAAAGTGAAAACAAACACTGCAGCAGGTCGGACTCGTTCTGGACAAAACCTGCATTGTGTAACTCTGTATTTTTTCTGTTAAATAAATAAATCTGAGCAGAAACAGAAATAATCCCGTTTCCTTGAAGTGATGTAAGTGTAATGTGACATACTGTGTTCTGAATGAAGCTGGAGCCTGATGAATAAAGTCAGGTTTTTCAGACTCTGCTCAAGCTTTTATAAAAGTCTTATGGGATCACTAATCTCAGTAAAACTATCTTGTTATTGTATTTATTGTATTTATTGTATTTAAACCCATCTTCTTCCTCTGATCCGGGTCAGGGTCTCGGGGACAACACCTCCCTCTCCCTGGACGCCTCCTCCAGCTCAGTTTGGGTCAGTAACTTAGGTCAGTCGTGTTTGTCTAATAATTTTTAAGAAATAGTTAAAGTTCTTCTCAGTTGTAGCTGCATCAACAACAATCCAAATGTATTTTACAATCATCAAGTAAAACAAATATGAAGATTAAGTTATTTATATTAATCTTTCTTCAATACTGTGTTACTTTCACAGATTCTTCTGGAAAAAGCATGTATTTAGCTTAATCAGAATGTAGCTGATGTTTGTTTTTCTCATTGTGAAAATGGTTTGAACCCAAATAGTTTATTGTAAAATCAATCATTTGTGTAAAAACAGTCTTTCTGATCCATCTCCTGTTTATTGTAAGTGATTGTAATAGATGAGAACCTCTATTCAGGAACAGAAAACCTTGGACAATCACATGCTCCAAAAAGGAGCGCTCCCATTGGTCGACACTTGTCACATGACGTTCCAGGAAGTTTAATAGCTGCAGATAAAGTGTATTTTCAGCTGAATATGTCTTTTAACAGAGAAACAGCTGAAAAAAGAAAAGCATCAACAGAGAAAAGGGAGGCAACGTAAAACACAGATAAATACTGTCAATTCAATCACGTAATGTTTAACGAGGAGGAGATAATTGTCGTCCTGACGCTGAAGTCACAGCTAAGCTAACGCTAAACTCTAAACTTCAGTTTGGTCAAATGGATTAGTATTTTGGAGGAAAAACTGGTCTGGTTTTATTTTTTAATAAAAGAGAAGCAGGAGAGGTCCCTAGACTGGTTTTGGAGGAGAGTCTGAGACAGGGACAAGAAAGAACATCATGGAGTTTTAAATTGAGTGGATATTGTAACCACTGCATCAATATGGCCGACTATGCAGAGTGTCCTGGGTCTGGGGTCTCTTATGGAAAGAGAAATCTGAGTGATGGCTTTAATTTGACAGTAACCAGAGTTTTGATCTTCCTCTGGCTCCTGTTTGTTTTCGGTTTTCTTATTGTTAAAGTTTGTCTGCTGCAGATAACAGAGTGTTCGTTTTCTTTTCTGAAGCTGCAGTTGCTCTGGATGTTCTCTTTTGGAAACATTGGTTCAACTGTTTCCACAACAAACCTTTTTATACTTTTACTTTGGCTCGACTCCAATGAAAGGGCTCAGAGCAGAAGTGAAAGTGTCATGAGTTTAATCAGTTCCACTCTCTGTCCCATGTTTCTCAGTCACATTGTTCTACAGTAAACAAACAGAGGCTAAACAGGAAGTACCGGACAGAAAACAGGAAGTGACTGAAAACAATAAGTTCATCCAAGAATAGAGAAGAAGAACTGTTATTATAGAGAAAAGAAGGGGATTTACACACATCTAAACCCGCACTGTTTTTAGCTTTCTCTTTGTTATTGATCGCTTTGTTATTGATCAGTTTGTGCTGAACAGAGGTCAGAGGTCACAGCTCCTTCGTTAATGCCTCATTCTGTCTGCAGCTACTGGTGTCCGACTAAAACCTTTTCAAATCCATCTAAAACCTGTTCAAATCCATCTAAAACCTGCTCAGGTCCATGTAAAACCTGTTCAATACAAGTAAAAACTGTTAATTTATGTTTATGTGCTTTCAGTCGAAGAATGGACTGAACTGAACAGACAATAATAAAACAATGTTTTTTACTTTTATCATTTACAGATTTAAAAACAAGAGAATGAAGAAATGTGTTTGCAACATCTTTATTGAGTCATTTAGAATCAGACAGTGTCTGATGTGCTTTTAGCTGAGTTAAAGTCCACATCCAGCGACGTATGAACTCAGGTCCTGGTTCTGACAGTAACGCCTCCACGCCACCCTTCAACAGAGACACAGAGACACAGAGACACAGAGACACAGAGACACAGAGACACTTGAACAGAGACACAGAGACACTTGAACAGAGACACAGAGACACAGAGACACTTGAACAGAGAGACAGAGACACTTCAACAGAGAGACAGAGACACTTGAACAGAGAGACAGAGACACTTCAACAGAGAGACAGAGACACAGAGACACTTGAACAGAGAGACAGAGACACTTGAACAGAGACACAGAGACACTTGAACAGAGACACAGAGACACTTGAACAGAGACACAGACACTTGAACAGAGACACAGAGACACTTGAACAGAGAGACAGAGACACTTCAACAGAGAGACAGAGACACCTGAACAGAGAGACAGAGACACTTGAACAGAGAGACAGAGACACTTGAACAGAGACACAGAGACACTTGAACAGAGACACAGAGACACTTGAACAGAGACACAGAGACACTTCAACAGAGAGACAGAGACACTTCAACAGAGAGACAGAGACACTTCAACAGAGACACACTTTCAAACACAGCAAAACAAATCTAAGGTGTTTATGTTCAAATACTGTCAAAGATCCTGATCCAGGTGCCTTGAGTATATCTAGTGTGAATAAACTGAAACTGAAAGTGTAGAACTTGATTCTGGTCACATGACTCTGGTCTGCTCTGGTCACATGACTCTAGTCTGCTCTGGTCACATGACTCTGGTCTGCTCTGGTTACATGACTCTGGTCTGCTCTGGTCACATGACTCTGGTCTGCTCTGGTCACATGACTCTGGTCTGCTCTGGTCACATGACTCACCAGGCACTGATGCCTTGGTCGTCTCTCACGACTCGTTTGGCGCATGTTATGGCGACGGTCGGGTCGTCTTTGAGCAGCTCTGCAGAAAGAATACACCAGATTAACCCCGCCCACAGAACTCTGAATTGCTGGAGCACTGGATAAACCCCTCCCACAGAACTCTGAATTACCGGAGCACTGGATGCCGCAGCCGTTAGCGACGCTAACTCCTCCGTCCTTGCACCAGTACTTGCTGTTGATCTGGAAGATGCCGTAGTCCGTGGATTTGTTGGTGTTGCGGTTGGTGGCGGCGGTGTTGTAGTTGGACTCATGCTTCGTCAGACAAACCCCTGAAAAGAACCAGGACACGTTTAACAAAACAAAACAAAAATGGAGTTAAATCAGAGGGTTCTCATCTGTTTTCTCTGTTGTCTCTTGCTAACGTTACTAACCCTTGGTACCCGTCCATCCCGCTCCTCTTCAGGAGTCGAGCCCATTCACAGCGCTCGAACACTCTTCCCTGAACCACGGCCAGAACCAGAACCAGCAGAACCACACTCTTCATCATCATCTTCATCTCAGACTGAGCCAGACTCTGCTCTGATCCTGAGTCTGAGAGAACAGTTTAAACCTGAAATCGCTTCTGCTTCACTGAGAACAATCCTTCTGCTGCACAAAACAAACGCTGCAGGTCAAGGCTGCATCAGGTAACTCTGTTTTTATTCTGTTAAAATAAACCTGAACGAAACTCAAATAACGTTTCCATGAAGTGTTTTTTCAGCCTCTACTTGAAAAATGATCCTGAACCTGCTGCTCGTTCATCAGCTGTGTCCTGACCTCAGGACTCGGGCCTGTCCCGGGCCGACCTCTGGACTGGGGCCTGTCCCGGACTGTCCTCAGGACTGGGGCCTGTCCCGGACCAACCTCAGGACTGGGGCCTGTCCCGGACTGTCCTCTGGACTGGGGCCTGTCCCGGACCGACCTCTGGACTGGGGCCTGTCCCGGGCCGACCTCTGGACTCTGGGAGGTGGGTGACAGAAGCGTCCCACCTCCTGCAGGACGTCACTGAGCAGCTGCGAGGCTCCACCTTCATGAAGGTCCTTCTGCTGCTGTCACACTTTACAATAAACACTTTTAATACAAACTCTTCTTCACTGCAATATTTTCATAATCAATGGGGTTTTTTGTCTCTTTTTTGTCCATTTTTGTTAATGTAGATTATTGCCTTCAGTAAATCCCCGTTTATCACCAGGTCTGGAGTAAAGTAAGTAAAGTCAAGAACATTTCTGGAAAAGGACTGAAGCTGATGAACACATGAAAACACAGGCTTGAATCTGTCACAGCTGTTCAGGTTCTGTCTGTGGGAAGCATGACCCTGACCCGGACCAAACTGAACCAAGGTCTGGGTTGTTTACGGAGTGAAAGTGCATCTGGCGACAGTTTGGACTTGTTTCAACAGAAGTCACTGAGAAACAAAAAGAGCAGGAAGAACGAGAGGGACACAGTGAGGTTTAAAACACAAACACAGATGTTTATGGCTAATAAGAGGCTATTTTCTGATATTTTTATAAATTCCAAGATGGTGGATTGTTGTTGAGGAGGAAAGCTACTCATATGATGCAGCGTTCAAGTGTGCTTCGTAAAACTCAACACTGTAGGTTTAGTGCATTTATTTACCACTTTAACATTTAATTTAAGGTGTTTATCTTTACAATTTACAACAATTTACAAATGTCCTTGTGAAGCTAATGTAAACATGTGGAGTAAAAGTCAAAATACCTGCTTTTAAATCCAAGTAAAGTACAAATACTTGAAAATTGGACCCAAAATGTAGTATTTTTAGAGCTTTGTTGCTGGTGTAACAATGAAAATGAAACACAAAGTGATGGAAAATATTACATAAAGAGGCTTTAGATGAACCTGAGTGGAGCCAGGACAGAACCCTGAGGAACTCCTTTGGATAAACTGTTTTAAAAACCCTCCATCTGTTGCTCTGACTGGGGCAGGGGCAGCAGTCGGAGACCCCTGACTCCCCTCTCCCCAGACTCTTCCTCCAACAACAAGCCTCCCTGCTGCTTATGGACGAGATTATAATTATTCATAGTGTCTGAAAGTGTTTCTGATGAGACAGCAGTGCATCGTGGGAGCTGGAGTCTGCCTGTGTGACCCTGAGCCTCGTCTGTCAGGCTGTAATTACATTCCTCTCTTCTCAGATTAACGCGGAGCGAGCGGCGCTGCGTTAAAGCCCCGTTTAATCAGCTCCGCCGCAGTAATTACACACAACGCCAGGGCTTTTCTCTTCAGCTCCCGCCTCGGCCTCGACGGGAGACAAACCACACCGAAAATCTGGAGGAAACGGCGGATAATGGCCTCCGACTCGGCCGACGTGAACTCTGTCTCTGCGGGAGAAGAGGTCGAGGCCGTTTATGATCAAACGCAGGCAGGAAATTAAAATGTGCCCACTTCAATGGAGCTTATTTCACATTTAAAAAGACGAAGAAAAGAGAGAAAATGGAGGAATCTGTGGATGTTTGTGAGGTTTAGGATTCATTAACCTCTGAATCCAAACAAGTTATTTAAATGAAAAGAGAACTCTGGATGTGTGGATTCAAAATAGAAATGCATTTGCAGAAGACATTTATCATCTGCAGAAGACTCATCCCAGTTACTTTGGTCTTTATTTATCTAATTTATATTCCTTATATATTTCCAGTGGTTCTTACAGTGTTCTCCAGACTTTGTAAAAAGAATGATCTGTGAAAACACAAGGAGGACTTTATTCAGAGGGATTTTAACAGAATGAGCTCTGTCCAATCACAGTCTCTCTTTCACAGAGGCCTGCTCCGATTGGCTGTTCACTCAGAGAAACACAACAATACAGACAAATACAAACAGACAAAAGAAAGAAAAGTGAAGGAAGAGAAACTGAGATTTGTTGGTCTTGGGCCTGGTCTCGGGCTCGAGCGTCGACAGAAAACAGAAACATGTAAAAGACAAACAATAAATGACAATATTTCATCCATAATCTCATTTAAATATTTGATTTATTTTGTGGTTCGTCGAGTTTATTAAAATGAGCAAATATAAAAGTTTAGACCTGGTTTAGACCTGGTTTAGACCTGGTTTAGACCTGGTTTAGACCCGGTTTAGTCCCGGTTTAGACTTGGTTTAGACCCGGTTTAGACCCGGTTTAGACCCGGTTTAGTCCCGGTTTAGACTTGGTTTAGACCTGGTTTAGACCTGGTTTAGACCCGGTTTAGACCCGGTTTAGTCCCGGTTTAGACCCGGTTTAGTCCCGGTTTAGACCTAGTTTAGTCCTGGTTCAGTCCTGGTTTATACCTGGTTTAGTCCTGGTTTAGTCCTGGTTTAGACCTGGTTTAGACCTGGTTTAGACCTGGTTTAGTCCTGGTTTAGACCTGGTTTAGACCTGGTTTAGACCTGGTTTAGTCCTGGTTTAGACCTGGTTTAGACAAGGTTTAGACCTGGTTTAGACCTGGTTTAGTCCTGGTTTAGACCTAGTTTTTTTCATATTCTGTTAAAGTCTCACAGTTTCCTCTAAAGTTGTTTTCTGTCTTTGTTTCTCTGGAGAAAACACAGCCTCATTACAGCAACACAGATCTATGAAGTCTGGATCTATGAAGTCTGGATCCAGTCCAAGTTTCCAGTGGTCCAAGTCCAGTTGGTCCCAGTGAGACCCAGACCAGGACTAACTCAGACTTCAATAAGAGTCTGAAGAGAACTCAGATGGATCTGTATCAGACTCCACCACACGATGAAGAAAAACTGAGACTGAAGAGGACTCTACAGAGACCCACAGAGTCCAGGTCTGGGCCGGTCCAGGTCTGGGCCGGTCCAGGTCTGGGTCTGGGTCCGTCCGGGTCTGGGCCGGTCCAGGTCTGGGTCAGCTCAAAAAGTGTCATCTTTTAATGTTTTAACTTTGATAAAATCATGACGCTTTAATTTTAAAAAACTGATTTTATTTTAATGTTTAGAATAGAAATATTTTTTTCTCTTTCTCCAAAATGTTTTTACTCATAAAAACCTGAACTTTTTTGTTTATTTTTTTTTGCTCAGATAAACGCAGTACACTTCTGTGGATCCTGCTGTTGGTTTTCAGAGAATAAAAGGTATTTGTCTTTATTCACAAAGACTTAAACACTGATAAAACCACAATGACTTTATTTTATGGAGTTTTAATTGAACTGATTTGATCTTTTTGTTCAGTTTCATGGTTTGGCGCTGTCTCCGTCAAAAATAAAAACTCACTTCAGTAAAGAGTTAAATGGTGGCACAAACTAAACCCGGATCTGTTTTACACGAAGCAGCTTCAGGCACAAACATTTAAACAGTTTGAGTTCGTCAAGAATCAAAACCAAGTCCCAAAAACACTGAGCTGTAATAACTGCACATTTGCATAAAACTGTTTTCTAGGTTCAGGTCCAGGTTCAGCTCCAGGTCCAGGTCCAGGTCCAGGTCCAGGTCCAGGTCCATGTTCAGGTCCAGGTCCAGGTCCAGGTTCAGCTCCAGGTCCAGGTCCAGGTCCAGGTCCAGATTCAGCTCCAGGTCCAGGTCCAGGTCCAGGTCCAGGTCCAGGTCCAGGTTCAGCTCCAGGTCCAGGTCCAGGTCCAGGTTCAGATTCAGCTCCAGGTCCAGGTCCAGGTCCAGCTCTAGGTCCAGCTCCAGCTCCAGGTCCAGGTCCAGGTCTGTCTCATGTTCTTCTGTTTTTTTTCTGTGAAAGAGTTAATCTGAGTTAATCTCAACATATTTATGTCTAATCCTCATCGATCCACACTGAGTCACACTGAAACCACTCTGCTCCCATAATGCACTGCTCTGGTCTGACTCCCATAATGCACTGCTCTGGTCTGACTCCCATAATGCACTGCTCTGGTCTGGAAGAAAAGAAAAATAATGATAATAATAAAATGTTTTTATGACCAAAATTAAAGAGTAAAGAGTAAAACAGTTCTGTTTTTGTAAAGAAAAAGTTATCTTTTATTAGAAAAAAATATACATTAAAATATAAAAAATATATATTATTTAAAAAAGATGGTTTTAATAAATGGCTTTAAAGGTAGAATAGAAGATGTTTTTGTAAACATTTTTTGTTATATTTTATACATTTGTTTTTACTTGCATATAAGACATCGGAAAATAAGAGGTCTTGAAAAATAAAATTTATTACATGTCAATTGTGGAAGTGGTGGTGCCTTAAAAACATTAACCAATCAAAAACGCTCTCATCGCGTGTTCTATTGGTCAATCAGCCTGTCAATCACTCCTGCTACGTGAGGCCGGAAGCGTGCGCGTTCACGTATTCTGTTTACAGCTGCTTTTGCGTTGCTACCGTTGAACAGCCTCACTGTGCAGCTTCACTGTCAGGCACAGACTGCTCCTTCCTGCAGCTCCATTGTCAGGACCACATAGTCATTTATTTACCTTTTTTCTTTTTTTTTATTTGTGTAGATGGGGGACAGTCTGTTTAACTAGCGTTAGCTCCATCCGTTAGCTTTAGTTTGTTCATCTAGCTACTCCTCGTTAGCTTCAGGCTACATTTATATCTAGTTAATATTTTTTGTCGTTAGCAAGGTTTTACACGATGGCTGCGAAGAACACTGATGAAGGTAACTGTAAAAGAAAGACTATGTTTGAGGTGGCTGCGAAAAGGAAAAAGATGAAAGAAACAAAACCAGAGTTGTTCTTGGTGCATCGTTTGAGCGATAGCGAGCGCTGAAGGCACAGCGAGGAATACGCTGCTCGACAGGTAAGTTTTAGGCTCAATGTTTTGTTGTCACATTAAAAACTGCTAGTTGGGAGTATTATCTGGTGTTTGTGACATTGTCTGGAGAGAATCGGGGCCAGTCAGCTGTGAAGTGCCGTCTGTTAGTTTCTGGCGCGTTGCGTGTTGTTTTGGAGGCAGGACCTCTGAAAGAACTGTGAAAGAAGTCGGCTGGTCTTTGCGCATGCGCATTATTCAAAAACTGGGTAACAGACGCTGCTGTCTGAATGTTCACAAACATCTTCTATTCCACCTTTAATTTTATGGGAAAAACATAATTTCTGTTTAAACGTCTGAGGACTCGCTGTTTAAAAATAGTTATTTTTTCACATAAATTATTATTATTATTATTTATTCTTTAGATTTAATTTGTAGCAAAACAGCAGAATTTTCCTCACAAAAAAACGACCTTTTTTCCGTAAAAACAGGGCCTTTAAATGTACACTTCAGTGGATCCTGATAAAGTCTGGGCTGTTGACAGTTTCTCGTTGGTGAGTTTTTCTGTTGAGTCCAAACCTGAAGCCCTTCGAGAGTGTGTCTGTGTTTACTCCAACCAACAGCCAGAAAAAATCATTTATTTGTTGTTATTTAGAGCCGGTCCTGGATTAGTCCTGGTTTAAACTCCTCAGGTCTCGTTTTTGACACTTTTCTAAAGTTAACAGCAAGTAAACAAATCAGATCCTGTTCAGATCTGGTCTTGGTCTGGTCTTCAGTGGTTTTTATGAAAGCGTCTGACACTGAGCAGCCTTCATTATTAAAGACTCATGTTTTATGGATCTGTGTCTCTGTGTTTACTGTAAACACCACTCTGTGAACGGTGCAGAAGAGTCGGGTCCGACATGAGTCTGAGCCTCAGTTCTCCTCAGGATCAATCCCAAAAACCAGGGAGTCACAATTACAGCAACTGAGTAATGAAGAGTGGCCCAGATTCCTCCACAGAGCTCACTCAGGGGTCAGTCAGGGGTCAGTCAGGGGTCAGAGGTTAATACAGGAGCAGCTCATCATTTCTCTGAACTGTCTCCTCGATTAAACACTGTCTATGTTTCACCAGAGACTATTATCAACTGAATAAGACCTGGTTTAGACCTGCTTCAGATCAATGTCATTACTGGTCTCAGCTGGTCTCAGATCAGTGTTAATCCTGGTCTCAGCTGGTTTCAGATCAGTGTTAGTCCTGGTCTGGGCTGGTCTCAGATCAGTGTTAATCCTGGTCTGGGCTGGTCTGAGATCAGTGTTAGTCCTGGTCTGGGCTGGTCTCAGATCAGTGTTAGTCCTGGTCTGGGCTGGTCTCAGATCAGTGTTAGTCCTGGTCTGGGCTGGTCTCAGATCAGTGTTAGTCCTGGTCTGGGCTGGTCTCAGATCAGTGTTAATCCTGGTCTGGGCTGGTCTCAGATCAGTGTTAGTCCTGGTCTGGGCTGGTCTCAGATCAGTGTTAATCCTGGTCTGGGCTGGTCTCAGATCAGTGTTAGTCCTGGTCTGGGCTGGTCTCAGATCAGTGTGGTGTGTATTGATCAGACGTTTAGCTGAATGTTGTTATTGACCTGCAGCAGCTCAGAGCGTGAGCAGAATATAAACAAACTGAACTGCTCCAGAGGAAGAGGAGGAGGAGGAAGATTAGGAGGAAGATTAGGAAGAGGAGGAGGAAGAGGAA
>CM072159.1:33409214-33443297 GCA_036850595.1 Rhyacichthys aspro
TTTAGACTCGGTCCGTGCTGTGATCGGTCCTTTAGTCTCAGTCCTGTCTGTGATCGGTCCTTGGACTCAGTCCTGTCTGTGATCAGTCCTTTAGTCTCGGTCCATTCTGTGATGGGTCCTTTAGACTCAGTCCTGTCTGTGATCAGTCCTTTAGACTCAGACCTGTCTGTGATCAGTCCTTTAGACTCAGTCCTGTCTGTGATCAGTCCTTTAGACTCAGTCCTGTCTGTGATCGGTCCTTTAGACTCAGTCCCGTCTGTGATCAGTCCTTTAGTCTCGGTCCATTCTGTGATGGGTCCTTTAGACTCAGTCCTGTCTGTGATCAGTCCTTTAGACTCAGACCTGTCTGTGATCAGTCCTTTAGACTCAGTCCTGTCTGTGATCAGTCCTTTAGACTCAGTCCTGTCTGTGATCGGTCCTTTAGACTCAGTCCTGTCTGTGATCGGTCCTTTAGACTCGGTCCTGTCTGTGATCAGTCCTTTAGACTCCGACCTGTCTGTGATCAGTCCTTTAGACTCAGTCCTGTCTGTGATCAGTCCTTTAGACTCAGCCTGTTGTGTGGTGTCCTGTCTTGTGATCGGCTCCTTTAGTCTCAGTCCTGTCTGTGATCGGTCCTTTAGACCTTCTGTCCTTTATAGTCTTTAGTCTCAGTCCTGTCTGTGAGTCATAAGTATGTCTTGATGGTCCTTTAGACTCAGTCCTGTCTGTGATCAGTCCTTTAGACTCGGTCCTGTCTGTGATCAGTCCTTTAGACTCAGTCCTGTCTGTGATCAGTCCTTTAGACTCAGTCCTGTCTGTGATCGGTCCTTTAGACTCGGTCCTGTCTGTGATCGGTCCTTTAGACTCAGTCCTGTCTGTGATCGGTCCTTTAGTCTCGGTCCTGTCTGTGATCGGTCCTTTAGTCTCAGTCCTGTCTGTGATCGGTCCTTTAGACTCAGTCCTGTCTGTGATCGGTCCTTTAGACTCAGTCCTGTCTGTGATCAGTCCTTTAGACTCAGTCCTGTCTGTGATCGGTCCTTTAGACTCGGTCCTGTCTGTGATCGGTCCTTTAGACTCAGTCCTGTCTGTGATCGGTCCTTTAGTCTCAGTCCTGTCTGTGATCGGTCCTTTAGACTCGGTCCTGTCTGTGATCAGTCCTTTAGACTCCGTCCTGTCTGTGATCAGTCCTTTAGACTCAGTCCTGTCTGTGATCAGTCCTTTAGACTCAGACCTGTCTGTGATCGGTCCTTTAGACTTGGTCCTGTCTGTGATCAGTCCTTTAGACTCCGTCCTGTCTGTGATCAGTCCTTTAGACTCAGTCCTGTCTGTGATCAGTCCTTTAGACTCGGTCCCGTCTGTGATCGGTCCTTTAGACTCGGTCCCGTCTGTGATCGGTCCTTTAGACTCAGTCCTGTCTGTGATCGGTCCTTTAGACTCAGTTCTGTCTGTGATCAGTCCTTTAGTCTCGGTCCGTTCTGTGATGGGTCCTTTAGACTCAGTCCTGTCTGTGATCAGTCCTTTAGACTCAGACCTGTCTGTGATCAGTCCTTTAGACTCAGTCCTGTCTGTGATCGGTCCTTTAGACTCAGTCCTGTCTGTGATCAGTCCTTTAGACTCAGTCCTGTCTGTGATCAGTCCTTTAGACTCAGTCCTGTCTGTGATCAGTCCTTTAGACTCAGTCCTGTCTGTGATCGGTCCTTTAGACTCAGTCCTGTCTGTGATCAGTCCTTTAGACTCAGTCCTGTCTGTGATCGGTCCTTTAGACTCAGACCTGTCTGTGATCGGTCCTTTAGTCTCGGTCCTGTCTGTGATCGGTCCTTTAGACTCAGACCTGTCTGTGATCAGTCCTTTAGTCTCAGTCCTGTCTGTGATCGGTCCTTTAGACTCAGTCCTGTCTGTGATCAGTCCTTTAGACTCGGTCCTGTGTGTGATCAGTTCTTTAGACTCGGTCCGTTCTGTGATGGGTCCTTTAGACTCAGTCCTGTCTGTGATCAGTCCTTTAGACTCAGACCTGTCTGTGATCAGTCCTTTAGTCTCAGTCCTGTCTGTGATCAGTCCTTTAGACTCAGTTCCGTCTGTGATCAGTCCTTTAGACTCAGTCCTGTCTGTGATCAGTCCTTTAGACTCAGTCCTGTCTGTGATCAGTCCTTTAGTCTCAGTCCTGTCTGTGATCAGTCCTTTAGACTCAGTCCTGTCTGTGATCGGTCCTTTAGACTCAGTCCTGTCTGTGATCGGTCCTTTAGTCTCAGTCCTGTCTGTGATCAGTCCTTTAGTCTCAGACCTGTCTGTGATCGGTCCTTTAGTCTCAGACCTGTCTGTGATCAGTCCTTTAGACTCAGTCCTGTCTGTGATCAGTTCTTTAGACTCGGTCCTGTCTGTGATCAGTCCTTTAGTCTCAGACCTGTCTGTGATCAGTCCTTTAGACTCAGTCCTGTCTGTGATCAGTTCTTTAGACTCGGTCCTGTCTGTGATCAGTCCTTTAGTCTCAGACCTGTCTGTGATCGGTCCTTTAGTCTCAGTCCCGTCTGTGATCAGTCCTTTAGTCTCAGTCCTGTGTGTGATCAGTCCTTTAGTCTCAGACCTGTCTGTGATCGGTCCTTTAGTCTCAGACCTGTCTGTGATCAGTCCTTTAGACTCAGTCCTGTCTGTGATCAGTTCTTTAGACTCAGTCCTGTCTGTGATCAGTCCTTTAGTCTCAGTCCTGTCTGTGATCAGTCCTTTAGTCCAGGTGAGGAGCAACGCTTTGATGTGTTTTATTAAAGTGTGACTGGGTTCATTTCACACTTGGATAAACTCTGGAGCTACTTTAATGAAGCACAGTTAAAATTAGAGCCAGTATCCTCCTCCAGCAGCAGAATGACTCCATTAAAGTGGAAATTAAAACCAAACAGGTTCAAGGATCAGACAGGACTTTAAAAAGGAGCGTTTGATGAATGTAAGATTTAGAGAGTCTCCCTTTTACCTTTGAACAAAGAAAAGCAACACAGTTTATTTTGGAACCATTTAAGTCAACATTTCCATTTTCTTAAGTTGTCAAGTTTATTCTAAGGGATTGTAATAGATGAGAACCTCTATTCAGGAACAGAAAACCTTGGACAATCACATGCTCCAAAAAGGAGCGCTCCCATTGGTCGACACTTGTCACATGACGTTCCAGGAAGTTTAATAGCTGCAGATAAAGTGTATTTTCAGCTGAATATGTCTTTTAACAGAGAAACAGCTGAAAAAAGAAAAGCATCAACAGAGAAAAGGGAGGCAACGTAAAACACAGATAAATACTGTCAATTCAATCACGTAATGTTTAACGAGGAGGAGATAATTGTCGTCCTGACGCTGAAGTCACAGCTAAGCTAACGCTAAACTCTAAACTTCAGTTTGGTCAAATGGATTAGTATTTTGTGGTTTTATTTTTTAATAAAAGAGAAGCAGGAGAGGTCCCTAGACTGATTTTGGAGGAGAGTCTGAGACAGAGACAAGAAAGAACATCAGGGACTGGAGCTAAGTCTCTGAGATGGTTTCCACTGTTGGGTTCTTTAATTGCAAACTGGAACAGGGAGTTTTTGTAGATATTTTTGTGAGTCTGTAGCTTAGTCCTGAAGGAAGAAGCTGAAACAGAACTGATCACTGTTCTTCTCGTACAGTTTTTGCTTTTACTTTTATTATTGTATTGCTTATTCTATCTTTTCAAATTTTGTTTGCTGCTGTGACAGAGCAATTTTCCTGTGGATCAATAAAGTTTCTGTGAATCTGAGTCATTTGTTCCAGAGTTATTCACAGAGTGACTCAATCATAAAAGCAGACAACACAGAAACCTCAGACCTGTCGAGACGATGATGGACAGACGTCAGAGTCATGAATATTAAAGCTGCAGCGGTGACAGAAGTGAACAGGAGACTCTTCTTCTGTTTATTGCATCAGTAAATACAGAGTTGTCGTGGACGAGTGATTTTTCCGAGCGGCTTCATTAACCGAGTGTTTTAATGAGTCTGAACAGAGGCTCGGTCTAATTCCTGTTTAAGATGCAGAGTGAGACGGAGCTGTGACCTTTTCCGACGACGCTAACGAGACGAGCTGACACCTCTGTGAGCTAATGAGACCCGCTCTGCCCAAAAACCAGGACCGAGCCCAGTCCAGAGCGGATCTGAGACTCAGACAGTTTCAACTCTTCACAGCGGTTTGTCTGTTCAGTAATTAACTCTGACGCCCGCCTTAAAAATTACTTAAAAATATCCCAGAACTGACAAGACACTGCAGTTTAGTGCCTTTGTTTTTAGCTTCAGCTCAAAAGTCTTGAGAAAAAGCTGTAATTATAATAAAATACCTGCTCTGAAGCGTCTGAGGTTAGTCCTGTCTGTTTTATCAGCAGTATTTAGTTAAACAGTGTGTTACGTTAAAAGAGTGGTTTGTAAATGAGCCGCGGCCTTTAACCCGAACTCTCTCTGAGGCTTAATTAACACACATCACAGACAGACTCCAACAAACGCTGCTCAAACCACAGACCGGACACACAATCACAGCGCTGCACTCACTGAGCACGCTCAGAACGCACCACCTGCTGCTACGGCGCTAATACAATCACTAAACAATCACTAAACACTGAGGGAGCACAGCAGGGGGCGCTAACACCAGAGCAAACAGTCTGGGTATGATTTACATCAGACAGAAAAATAATCAGGAGAAACTGAGATTAGTTCAAACACAGGTTCAAGATCCAAGGTTTAATGTTTCTGGATTCATTAGTCCATTTAAATCTTTAAATGCACCAGTTAAACCATTAAAAATAGGAGGCTCCTTCTTTATATATATATATATATATATATATATATATATATATATGCAATAAAACAAAGCCACCATTGTTTTAAACTGAAAATATTGTGTGTAATGATTTTATTTTGTGAAGCACCTTAAGTTGCATTGAGTTGTATGAAAAGAGCTACATTAATAAAGTTTGATTGATTGATTGATTGCCCTCAGCAGGAAGCAGCTGTTGTATCAACACAGAGAATGTGTCTGCGCCCTCTAGTGGAGAAAAGTTACTCAGTTCCTCTTTAAAGATCCAAAGTTTATATTTCTATGTCCTCTGTTTTTGGACCCATTAAAAACAAGATGAAGAAGATCATTAAAACCAGAGTGTGGACTGTTGTCGTGGATCTGTCTGGTCCAGTTCTCCTGCAGCTCATCAGTTCTGAGAGTTCATTTGTGGAAGTGTAAATGTAGAGGAGCATGTTGACACACTGTGTTTATAACAGATTATAGATTATACTGAAAAGTGTAATAGCAGTTATGAGCCTTTTTTGTGTCTTTGGTTATAAATAAATTAGGATCATGTTTAAAAGTCATCACCAATAAACATCCTGAATATTTTTGGTATAATTTTCTACTAAAGACATAAGTTTCATGTACATTTCATCATTTTGGGGATGAACAGACTTTCAGACTGAACAGAAATGTGACTCTGGACCTGAATTAACACCATCTTTATCTCAGTGTTACTCTTTTTAGTCCCAACTGTTCACGGTCTGCCTCAGGTCTGCAGAATATTTTAAATGCCTGTAAATCTGAACTGAGGCTAGATAGAAAAATAAAAACCAACACACAATAGACAGCTTTCTCATGGTCTACACTTTTGAACTCTGTGATCTACTAAACCTATTTCATATCCACAAATGTAAAAAGTGTGACTAAATAAATTTGGATATTTGCAGCTGAATAACCAGACCAATATATGAGTGAGGTTTCTCCTGCATTTATTCCGGCTGCAGCGCACTCCAAAGATTCAAATGGACGTGAAAACCATTTAAAACATTTGTATAATAAATAATAAATGTGCACAGATTTGATACTAAATACCTCTGTGAATGGGGACCCAAGTCTGTAGTAGTCTCTAGAAACATCCGTGTTATTTGCGCTGATGTAAGAGGCTGTAACTCTTCGGATGAACCAGAGGGGGCAGCGCTGTGCAGCAGATCCCCTTTCCCGGCTCCCCGTCTCCTCCGGCGGCTTCCCCCTCCCGCTGCTCCCGCTCCGCGCCCTGGAGCTCCACATCCAGGTTTTCCTTCCGTCCTCTTTAGATCAATACCTCTTCAGTCTCTGTCAGTGTCTCTCCACCGCTCACACACCCTCTCTCCATCCAACACACACACCCTCTCTCCATCCAACACACACACACACACCCACCCAAAGGACCGGGCTCCACACCGACCCCCACCGCCGCTCCTCCCCGCCAGACAGCGCTCCTCCTCGGACACGCGGACTGGACCTCCCCGGTGTCCGCTCTGGATCTCCGCTGACAGAGACATGGAGAGTTCTTAAGAATCATCTCTGGAAGTTCCCTGGAGACGCGGACCTGTGTGGATTTGTACCCGTTTTCTGTCGGTCTTTTGCGGGAGACGTGCGGGGTTTTGGGGAGAGTCACCCCTCTTCTTCTTCTTCGCCCTGACTCATCATCATCATCATCACCACTGGATTTGATTTTCTGGTGGATTTCCAGTCTTCTTTACGGATCCTCAGTTGGATTTTTGTGGATCGGTTAAGGTTCGGAACCAGCTCCAGACAGAGGGGAGTTTTTGCGGATCGGTGGCCGGGCTTCGGTGCGCCTTCCCCGGCCTTCCCCCGAGAGAGTCCCCGGTGTGGAGCGAGGCATGGAGCGTGTGTTGGGCGGGTGTTTGGTGGGTGCAGCCGGGGTCTGGGGGGTGAGGTGGAGGACCAGATGGGGGCTGATGCTGGTGCTGCTCTACGGACACCTCGGGACTGCTCAAGCGGCGGAGGGTGAGTGCAAACACGGCGTTAATTTCCTCTCTGTCCCGCAGTGCCGTCTGCAGAGGACACATGTGTTGCATGTCCAAACCCTGTCTCACAGCTCATGTCTCTGTGGAACGTGTCCCAAAAACATTAATAACGTACATTATCACCGTCACAAAAGGAGAAAACACGGGGCATATTAAGATTCCAGAGACGTGCAGAGCCTATTGATTAACGCTCTGGTGGCGTTTAGGAAAAAAGCGCCGCGAAACTAGATGAAACGGCCGTTTATGGTGATGTTTTGGCAGAACAGCAGCTGATTTATGACCAGAAAGGACACCAGTACTTTAATTAATGCAGGAAAGACAAATTAGATTGTGACTAAAGCTGAAGTAGGCAGTTTTTTTGCTCCAATGTTGAGCCTAAATGACAAATCAATAGCAATGGATCCCAACAGTTTTCCATGTTTTACTTTGAATATCTTCAGAAAATGTAGCTCTGGTCCAAAGACTTCTTTACATTTTTGGGCATTTCATGTTGAAGATTAACATGTGTATGAAGGAGCTTTAAAGACAAGACTGTGTGTCTGATTTTTATGAAGTTCAGGCAGAAAAAACACTCCAAAAGCAAGTTTATGCTCAAAGAAATCCATCCATTTCTCTCCATTTCTCCAGTTTCTATCACTCAGTAAACATCAAAGCTCAAACTAAATGAGACAGACCCAATATAAGATGATTAAGTTCAGACAAAAACACTTCAAGACAAAAAACCCTCACTTAAAACAACTAAAAAAACAGTTAAAAAAACAGCTCATAATAGCTGCAAACTGAAATAATGATGAATAAATGAAGGAAAAATAAGAAAATGTGGAGTAAAATGAAACCAAAGATGCTAACGTGTCTTTATTTAACGTACTTCAGATTAGAGCCAATTGTAAAGTCTCCAAAAACTCCTGTTCTCCTTGAACTGTCGGTGTCTTCTCTGCGTTTTCGTCCTCGTTCTGTTGAATCCTGTTGAATCCCGTTTCACTGAAGCGTGTCGACTGCAGACGGCTTCTCCTTTTTCCTCATTTATCCTCCTTTTCTGCCGCTTCAGGTTCATTTCTCGACTAAAGCTCGCTCCGGTCACATTCAGGCCTCGTTCAGACAGATTTAATACGACAAAACCACACCTTTTCACAGAAACCACACTGTGCTTTTAGATACACTTTAAGTCTTTGTTACAGAATTTTGTGCGTTTTTTCTTGATTTTTCTGCCTTTTTCTTGGATTAAAATGGTCTTTTTGGTTGTGGCTTGGCTCTAATGCATTATCTTGCTTAAAAACTTGGACTTTGACCTGATATTTACCAATTTTATTTGACAAATCCATATTATTTTAAATAAATCCCACTATATTTGACCTATTCTACTATTTTCTGTAGACTTTAGATCTTATTACTGATATTTGGTGCGTTTTCTATTGGTTTTGGCGCCTTTTTCTGAACATTTCCTTGGATTAATGTCTTTTCTTGGACTTTTAACTGATATTTCCCAAATGTATTCAATAAATCCATACATTTTCACAGAATCACTGCTTTCAGATACAGTTTAAGTCTTTGTTACAGAATTTTGATGCATTTTCTCTGTATTTTTCTGCCCTTTTTCTGTTTTTTCTGTTGTGGCTTGGCTCTAATGCATTGTCTTGTTTGAAAATTTCGATTTTGACTTGATATTTGCTGATTTTATTTGACTCTAACTCTTTTACATAAATCACACTATATTTGACCCATTCCACCAGTTTCTGTACAGTTTAAGCCCCTGTTGTTCGTTGGATGGATTGACTTTTCTGCTGTGACTTGGTTCTAAATCTAGACCTGATTTAATTCAATGAAATCACCTCTTTTCCAAAGCACAGGCCCTGTTTCTTTACAATAAATGGTCTTACCTGTACTTTTTGTCATAAAACTGCCATATTCTTCACTTTTTTTTGACACAAATGGTTTCATCCTGTTGCATTTTCTTCTCGAAGGCTCTTTGCAAGTTAATTTTTGTGAACATTTACGTCACTTTAATCCAGTTTTATGACGGTTCTGGTTCAATACATTGATTTTGACTTGATTTAGTCCCATTTCTTTTCATTTTTCTTTTTCAAAAATGTCCCGTGTTTAAATTCACCAAGTCTTATTCCTTATTTTGCCAAACCTGTTTCCAAGTGTTACTCTTCCCTCAAACCCAGTCTAATTCCTCTCACAATTATTTTGTTTCTTCATCTCTAACATTATTATTTATTCGGGTCGACCTCGATGTAAAAGCTCTCACTTGAAGTGACTCAAAAGCAGTGGAAAAGAGAATTTAATTTAAGAAATACTCCATTAATAACAAGAATATTTCTGTTTTTTCACGTCTGACTCTTTGTTCTCTGCCTGTGTTTACAATATATCCATCTTACTTTCTAAATCCAGTGAGTGTTTATTGATGAGCAGAGTTGAGATTATTGTTTTTGACGCAAAAACAGTGCTTTCCATATTTTACAAAAGGCCTCAGTGCAGTTTATTTTAGAATGAAATGGACTGATGTGTTTGTGGGACAGTGACAAGTGCGTTTCTTTCAGTATTGTTCCACTTCCTGTTTCTCCACAAATGTCCAAAGTCACTATTTAACTCCTCTATGTTTCTCTATTAAAGAAATAAATAAATAAATCATATTTAAAGCATAGACTTTTCTAGACGTTGCTCATTGTTATTAATATTGAATCTAAAGAGGCTGGACTTGGTCTGGACCTGGTCTGGACCAGGTCTGAACCTGGTCTAAACCCGGTCTAAACCAGGTCTAAACCCGGTCTAAACCAGGTCTAAACCAGGACTAAACCAGGTCTAAACCAGGACTAAACCAGGTCTAAACCAGGTCTAAACCAGGACTAAACCAGGTCTGAACCAGGTCTAAACCAGGTCTAAACCCGGTCTAAACCCGGTCTAAACCAGGTCTAAACCAGGACTAAACCAGGTCTAAACCAGGTCTAAACCAGGACTAAACCAGGTCTGAACCAGGTCTAAACCAGGTCTAAACCCGGTCTAAACCCGGTCTAAACCAGGTCTAAACCAGGACTAAACCAGGACTAAACCAGGTCTAAACCAGGTCTAAACCCGGTCTAAACCCGGTCTAAACCAGGTCTAAACCAGGTCTAAACCAGGTCTAAACCAGGACTAAACCCGGTCTAAACCAGGTCTAAACCAGGACTAAACCAGGACTAAACCAGGTCTAAACCAGGTCTAAACCCGGTCTAAACCCGGTCTAAACCAGGTCTAAACCCGGTCTAAACCCGGTCTAAACCCGGTCTAAACCAGGTCTAAACCAGGTCTAAACCAGGACTAAACCAGGACTAAACCAGGTCTAAACCAGGTCTAAACCCGGTCTAAACCCGGTCTAAACCAGGTCTAAACCAGGTCTAAACCAGGACTAAACCAGGTCTAAACCAGGTCTAAACCAGTGTCCGTTGTTTGGCTCTTTGTGAATTCTTCTCTCGGTCGATGTTACATTTTTAACTCAGAGTGAGACCTCCCGTTCCTGAACGCTCATAAAACCATAAAATCTAAAGAGCAGTAAACGCAGCGCTGCAGCCTGGGGACGGTTTAGACTCGGTTTTGTTCAACCCTGAGTGAATTTGACCCTCGCCGCTCCCTGTAGCTGTAACTACACCTTCACACGTCGATAAAAAACACTTTCACTCTTTTTCAGATAAATATTAAACGAGAGCCTTGTACTTTTTAGAAGAACAGAGTTTGTGTGAATACAGCTCTCTTCAAAAGATTTCATGAAACAGAATTACAGTCTGAGTCAAAAACTAAACCATTACAAATTCCATCCATTTTGCTGCGTTTTTTCTGCCCTGACTGAAGCTGAATGTTCTTTTAAAATACTACTCTTTTATAATACTTAAATAATAATGAGAACTCACTGGTTTGATTTGTGCTTTTAGTGAACTTAAATCTTCCTGGTTTTCCTTTTTTGTCCCTGTCTCAGACTCTCCTCCAAAATCAGTCTAGGGACCTCTCCTGCTTCTCTTTTATTAAAAAATAAAACCAGACCAGTTTTTCCTCCAAAATACTAATCCATTTGACCAAACTGAAGTTTAGAGTTTAGCGTTAGCTTAGCTGTGACTTCAGCGTCAGGACGACAATTATCTCCTCCTCGTTAAACATTACGTGATTGAATTGACAGTATTTATCTGTGTTTTACGTTGCCTCCCTTTTCTCTGTTGATGCTTTTCTTTTTTCAGCTGTTTCTCTGTTAAAAGACATATTCAGCTGAAAATACACTTTATCTGCAGCTATTAAACTTCCTGGAACGTCATGTGACAAGTGTCGACCAATGGGAGGGCTCCTTTTTGGAGCATGTGATTGTCCAAGGTTTTCTGTTCCTGAATAGAGGTTCTCATCTATTACAATCACTTACAATAAACAGAAGATGGATCAGAAAGAAAAGACTTGATTTAACAATAAACTACTTGGTTTTAAAACAAGGTTGGGTTTTGGTGATTCACAAAAATAAATAAATAAATAAAAGCGTTAGGAAGGATTTGGCCCTGTTTCCTTCCATTCTATTCCATGTTGTCTATATTAATCAGACTGTAGCTGATATTTGTTCTTCTAGTTGTGAAAAAAGTGGAGGTAAAAGGAGATAAATGTCGTCCAGACGCTGAAGTCACAGCTAACGCTAAGCTAATGCTAAATGCTTCAGTTTGGGTTCAAAAATAAAATCATAGAGTGTAGCTTTAACATCAATAAAATCATGTTCTCTGGCTTCATCTTTAATTGTTTTGTTCAATCTCATTAAATGTGATTCTTGAGTAACTCGTGACCTGTTCCGGTGGAAACAGAGCTGTTAGTGTTTGTCTTCAGCGCTGCGTTAAAACTTTGGAGTAACAGCCGTGTTCAGATCTAACTCCTGTCTGTTGTTTGCGTGTTTCTTTGTGCGGCTGGTTGTTAATCCCTGAAGCAGAACACAGGATTATAGTCATCTCTGATTCTCTGTGTCAGCCACAGATTTATCCAACGGGGATTTCACTCCAGCTCCTTTTGCTGTCTGCTCTTTTCTCCGCCTCAGAACCACTCTCTGATCAGGCTTTACCTTCAGTCTGTGGTAAACAGGTCACACATATGACTTTGTGGATATTTGTGGATTAATTTTCCATGTTTTTTTCTGAAGATTACATCAGAAAACATCAAAATGCACTTGTAATATGTGCATCAACTTTTTTTCAGAGGAACAAAGTTAATATGACATTGTCCAAGGGCTGAGTCTGTTCTGATTTATTTAAACCACAATTAAGAAAGATATAATTAACAAAACAACCTTAATATGAAGTTAATAAGCCCTTAAACTGTATTTTGGACCTCAGTATTTGTAAAATCCGACTGTGGGAGATGCATTTTCCTTCAGTCACAGTAATATGTTCGACACAAGTGCGTATTATTTGGAGACAGTTCCTCAGTTTTTGGTCTCACCTCAAACAAAGGACAGTCCCACTCCTCATTTGGGTCGAGAGCTGTACTCTGCTCCAAACTGAGAGTTGAGGACCAGACTTTAATCCAAGGGTCAGATAAATTCATTCGAGAGAGGTGCAGCATTTAACTAACTTCGGCCAAACCACAACAGTCCTGTTTTATCTTCCTTTAATCTTGAACTATTTTTTGTTCAAAGTTTCTGATAAATCTCTGTTGCTAACGTTAGCGTCACAATCTTTTTAAACTTAAGTTTAAACTATAAAAGAGCTTCTTCTATAGAAACGTGTCACGGTGATTAAAGCCAACTCTGTGTTTGTGTTAAAGCCTGTTATGCTCTGATTCATGTCTTTATTAATATTCTGCTGCTGATTCATTAAAAACCGCTGCAGAGTCATCTTTAATGTGTCTCTAATTAAATCTACCTCTGGTTGTTCTAAATAAAAACTATATTCTCTTCTATTCCATACAGTAAGCTCCTAATAAGCCCTGATGGACCTGGGTTTGTCCCGCTGCTGTGTTATTTGTAATTTATTATTTATCTGAGCTCAGTTCCATTAACGATTCCTGCAGGTGAATAATGAACAAACAAACAGAGGTAGATTTAATTAGAGACACATTAAAGACTGAGCTGCGGCGGTTTTTAATGAAGCAGCAGCAGAACATTAATAAAGACCTGCCTCAGAACAACAACAGGCTTTTAGCACAAACACAGAGAACTGCATCTGCAATAAATACGTAAAGAACGGAACTGAAAACAGACAAAAATAAAGAGGATACGGTTCAGTGAAGAAACGGAAACAAGAGCCAGGGTCAGAAAAGTAAAAGTGAATTGTGTTTGTATTGGTCACGTTTGAATGTGAAGAGACTTTAGTTTAATTGGCTTCTGAGGGCGTCCCATCTCACTAAACATGTGTATATATATATATATATATATATATATATATATATATATATATACAGTGAATCCGTTAGAGTTTAACCTCAAGTTCATCTAAGTGCTGTCTCTGGTTAAATTCAGGTCAAACTGCGGAGGGCTTCCAGCAGCACGTTATGTTCCATTTAAATCTACAAGAAACAGAGATAAATGTGCAGAGAATGAGTCTGTGATTCATCATTTATTAAAACTCCTGGCTCTGTGTGGATTTCTGGGTCAGTTTCTGCACAAACGGCTCAAACATAAACCTTATTCAGAGCTGCATTATGTTCCTCTGAACAATGTTAATCTTTTCTGGTAAAAATCCTTGTCCAAACAAAGACTTAAATCAGACCAAATAGAAAAATAGCATGTGTTAGCGGTTAGCCTCGTGCTTCTTTGTTATGAGCCTCTTTAACAACACTTTTCTTCAGTTCTTAAAGTGGTCCAAACTCAGGCCTTCACCTGCAGCTGGAGTCTCTAAAGCCTGTCGCTCCAAACTGGTTCAGTTTTCTATCAACTCAGGTTTAAACCCTGCACCAGCGATCAGTGGGTGTGGCCATGCAGTGAACAACCAATAGCATTAAACCTGGAGGAAAGGGGGCGGGGCTTGTCTATAGAAACAGGAAGAACATGATCACAATCAAAAACAAGAAAAAAACTGTTGTTTTATTTTTACAGACTCACTCTGAGGATAAGACCAATTTAAACTCATGGCCTCTACATATTTCATGATGTTTCACACTAAATGGAAACTGTTTTAATGCAATAACATAATTTAAATATGGAAAAGGATGGATCGAAAACATTTGACACATTCTTTGTAAAACTTAGGTGTAACCCAAATTCAAAGATAAAGTGGCAGCAAATAAAATAGATTCCTTTCAAAGTGGTCAATAATGTCCTCCACATTGTTTTGTGCCAAGTTTAATAAAGTTTATTCTTTGAACCAAAAGAAAAAGTGAGGCCAAGAACTAAAGCTTTAGTCGATGCAGCGTCATGTGACTTTACTCACAGCTGATTGGTCCAGTTTGGTTTTGTTTAAACCAGAATAAAACCTGCTCCAGATCAGGCCTGATCATTCTCATCTATTAAAATCCTTCATTATAAAGACTAGATCACGTCTTAAGGTCTCATTTTTTCAGATGATTCCTGTTACAATAAACTTTAGGAAATTACACTGAAAAAATAAATGCAACAGTAAAAAATCAGGTCAAATACTCAAATACTAATTGTATATTAATAATAACATGTTTGACCAGGTTTTCATTTAAAGAAACCTGCTCCAGACGGTTCTTAATCTGACCTTTAACCTGCTCCAGACTCAGAGGTATTAAGTTCTCTGCTCGGTTTTGTTGTTGGTGTTTCGCTGGGTTTAGTGCTGGTCTGGTCTAGACATATTTAGACAACAACACACTTTATCTCCTGATGGCTCTGACACAAACGGAAAATCAGTTTCTATGTTAGGTTTTTTGGAGACGTGTCGCCTTGAATGTTGTTGTACAAACGTCTGACCTCTCTTCTTCAGAAACACGGCACCTGTCGAGTAAAACTCAGAGTACGATCGTGTTTCCAAAGCCCGAGCGCCTCGTCTCGATCTCGGAGCCGCTTCCTGTTTGTGTCCGACGCAGCTTTTTAATCAAACGCAACATAAACGTCTCGAATAAATCCAATTCCATTAAAGTAAAAGCAGCGGCTCGAGCTGAAGGTGAGCCTCATGAATTATTCATGAACGAACGCTCACAGAGACGCTCACTGACTTAATGCAGCGCCGTTAATTATACAAACAGGAAACAGGTTTATTCACGGCACGCGATGAGAACAAAACATTAAGAGGCTTTAAAAATCTGGACTAAATATTCTCCTTGGACTGAAATTAAGAATCTTTGATCATTTTTTGATCTTGAGATATTACAGGGAACCCCCAACTTCATAAAAGTTCATTGAAACAGTCCAATAAATATTAAATATGAAAATAAACCTAAAATAGAACTGTTTCTGTCAATTGAGTTAATTCTGGTGATTCTGACTCTTTATTTGACTGAAATGGTTTTATTTTAGTTCAGTTTTAGTTTAGTGCCCTCTTCTACTGCCCGTCCTGAGCCCCCCTGGGCCCCTCTGTGTGGCTGGAGCCCCCCTGGAGCCCCCCTGGGCCCCACTGTGTGGCCGGAGCCCCCCTGGAGCCCCCCTGGAGCCCCCCTGAGCCGTGTCAGTGCTGATGGAGTGTGGACAGCGGCGGCCATGTTGGCTCCAGTCCCTCTGCAGCAGCTCATGAATATTCAGCAGCCGTCCTCAGAGCAGAGGCACTACACCTCCCCCAGACCCACCAAGACCTGTTCTAGACCGACCCAGACCCACCAAGACCTGTTCTAGACCGACCCAGACCCACCAAGACCTGTTCTAGACCGACCCAGACCCGCCAAGACCTGTTCTAGACCCGCCAAGACCTGTTCAAGACCGACCCAGACCCGCCAAGACCTGTTCTAGACCGACCCAGACCCGCCAAGACCTGTTCTAGACCCGCCAAGACCTGTTCTAGACCAACCCAGACCTGTTCAAGAACTTTTTAGACCTGCTTTACATAAAAGAACCAGGTCTAAACCAGGTCTAAACCAGGTCTAAACCAAGTCTAAACCAGGTCTAACCCAGGTCTAAACCAGGTCTAACCCAGTCCTGTTCAGGGTCAGTAAAGTTAATGGTGTTGGATGAACATTATGCAGCTCACAGTCCATTAGCGTTGGCTCGTCCAATCAGAACGCTCCATTCTGATCCGAGTGATTAACCCAAACGTGTCCTGCTTCAAAACCAGAGAAGAAGAAGGGGGTGGGGCCATAAATCATGAGACAAACGGAAAACACTAAACACAAGACTGGTTTAGACCTGGTTTAGACCTGGTTTAGACTTGGTTTAGACCTGGTTTAGACCTGGTTTAGTCCTGGTTTAGTCCTGGTTTAGACCAGGTTTAGTCCTGGTTTAGACCTGGTTTAGTCCTGGTTTAGTCCTTGTTTAGACCTGGTTTAGTCCTGGTTTAGTCCTGGTTTAGTCCTGGTTTAGACCTGGTTTAGTCCTGGTTTAGTCCTGGTTTAGACCTGGTTTAGTCCTGGTTTAGTCCTGGTTTAGTCCTGGTTTAGACCTGGTTTAGACCTGGTTTAGACCTGGTTTAGACCTGGTTTAGACCTGGTTTAGACCTGGTTTAGTCCTGGTTTAGACCTGGTTTAGTCCTGGTTTAGTTCTTGTTTAGACCTGGTTTAGTCCTGGTTTAGTCCTGGTTTAGTCCTGGTTTAGTCCTTGTTTAGACCTGGTTTAGTCCTGGTTTAGTCCTGGTTTAGTCCTGGTTTAGTCCTTGTTTAGACCTGGTTTAGTCCTGGTTTAGTCCTGGTTTAGACCTGGTTTAGTCCTGCTGGATCTCTGCAGGTCATTAACTGAGCTCCGTTTATCGCAGCGTCTCCGTTTGTCTCTGTCTCTGTAGGAACCGAACCAACTGAATTATTCATGTCTGTGTAACTCATAACTGAACAAACATATGTATTTTTAATGAGACATTTGTCAGGTTTGTATTAGACACAACTGGAATAAACTCAGTCGCTTCAATGAAAACCACCGTCACCGAACGATGTCATTGGTCCAGAGTTTAGTCCAGGTTTAAGACTTGGTGTAGGCCTTAGTTGTTGTGTTTAAAGTCATTTGCTGCAGAAGAGTTTTGGTAATTTTGACTTTTCTCAATGACTTTTATCTTAATGAAATGAGTAAATATGTGGTTTATGTTTTCACACAGTCGGCCAAGTCATTCTACTTCATTTCTGTCTCATTTAACACACTTCAGAATCATGACAGAGTCAGAAGCCTTACAGTTGTGGTGAGTTCAGGCAGACTTTGGACGTTTTTCAACAGAAAGTGGGATGTTTATGGAATAACAGAGCTTTAAATACTTTCTGAAAGCATCAGAACAACACGAGGAATGAAAAGTCACTACAAAGAAGACTGAACTTGTCTGATATCTCACAGAAGGTTGGGGTTTATTGTGGGGATTGTTTTATGTCATTTCCTCTCGAGCCTCACTTGGTTGAAGCCAGACTCAAACGTGTTTTTTAAGTCATAAAACTTGGTGAATTACTCTTTTCCCTTGTCCCTAAACACATCACCAGTGAAGCCAGTCACAGAATCACCTGCTCACACCTTTGTGTCTGAGGTAAACTGTGCTGCAGCAGATTAAAAAATAGACCGTATGCATCATTTTTGTGACAAAGTGCGTTTTATTAGATTTAGATCTGGTCCTTGGTGCAAAGACAAAGAGGTGATTTATTAAACTCACAGAAACATAAAGACAGTTTGTCGGACTTTTTGTAACAATTTGGTAAAAGCCAGTTTTTTTTTTTGTTTTTTTCATGTTACCAAATTATTATTATGATCATCTATGCTTTTTAATATTAGAGATTAGAAACTATGGCTGAGTTGACACTTGTCTCCACTTCATTATTTTGCACCAAAACAGTAATTGATTCATTTAGTTTGATCCTTCAGTAAAAGCCCTTGTCTCTTATTAATGAAGCTCTTCCTGTTTGGACTCGTCTGAGGTTCACTCTTTAATGGGACCGTCCCAGAGTTCAGTTGGAGGTGCTCCCAGACTGGACGGGTCTCGGAGCAGGTTTGTGTCACTGAGGTTCGTCTGGAGCGTTGAGTGAACCGAGCACAGAGCAACCACCAGAGTCTGAACCAAACACGACGAGTGTGAACGCAGCCTGTGATTCTGTTAATTTAGTTTGTCTAATGTGTCCCTAGACCAGACGGAACTGAGTAAAACCACTTTCAAAACCTCTTTAAGAGCCTCTCCATCGTGTGCCGTGAGTCTCTCGAGTCGACCGAGTCAGTGACTGTATTAAAGCTGTTATCCTCAGCTGATAATGGGTTAATGAAGGGGCAGGGGTCTCTCTTTGTTCCCCCTCGCTGCCTTTGTTTTAGCTCCATCTGCTCCACGGCGGCCCTCTCCTCAGCGCGGACCCCTCAGAGCCGAGCCGGGCCCCTGCTGCCGGCCCCTGAGTCGGGGGCAGATGGACGTATTGTGATGGAGATGAGGCAGATGAGGGTCTCTCTGTTTAAAACCCGAGAGGTCACCGACGCGGGTTAAAAACTACAGAGATGTGAGCTTTGTTTAAGTGACGACAGGTTTGTGACGAGTCCAGAGGAAAAACGGAAAAGGTTTAACTCCAAAAGACACAAATATAATAAAAGACCTGTTCAGTGAAGGTCCGACTGAGCTTTGAGAGGTTTTATTTCAAAGGAAGATAAAATGCAGCTCTTTCAGGACGACTGAGCGTAATTACAGCTGGTTGGTTTCAATTAAAGTCATTTCTGTGTTAATCAGTGGGTCATAAAAAAAGAGAAGCTCTAGAGAAAAAGAGGGGGTCATGTCAGCGTCTGTGCCCAGGAAAGAGGTGCCCTTTTGGGATAAGAGTGACCAGAGAACCCCCTTTGGCTCTGGAGCTCCAGGGAAAAGTGAGTTTAGTCATGGTTTAGTTTTAAATCAGATTAAATGCAGACATTTCTGGTTGGTTTCAGGTAAAACTGTGGTTCACAAAAAAGATAGCTCCAGAGAAATAAGGTGTCGGCCCACTGTTCGTTCCCAGGAAAGAGGTGCTCTCCTGGGGTCAGAGTGGTCAGAGCACCCCTTCTGTCTCTGGAGCTCCAAAGAAATATCTTGTTTTTTTAATTCTCGTTTTGACTTATTCTTGAGGAAAAGCTGACTCCTGAGGCATAATTTCATTGTAAATGCGATTGTGTGTGATACATATTCAAGTTCAGCTGCAGGCTTCATTTAAAAACACAAAGAGATGCTTTTCAAAGGTCACCGCTTTGAAAAACTGCGTCAAATCTAACGCTTACAGCTAAATCTGACCCGACCCTAACCTCGTTCACTCTTTATCCACTCATTTCTGCTCAAAACAAAAAGCGCTTTATTGTGAAATCTCTCTTCAAACGTTTCAATCATAATCCTTCATCTCGAGGGAAACGCTCCATGTATTTTACACAAAAACAAGAGATTATCCAGAGTCTAGTGTTTGTTGGAGTAAGCTTTGAAAGTTCGAAGCAGTCCCTGAAGGCCTCACAGAGTCGGAGCTGTGGACATAAGGGAGCTCCAGGGAAAGAGGGGGAAGTGGCACGCGTCCTCAGCCCAGGACAGAGCACCACCGCTGGGCTTCACGAGGCCGACCCACCCCCCTCCTCCTGGAGCTGCTGGAGCTGGAGGCAGGTCATAATTACAGCTGTGTGTTAAGTCATGTCTGTTTGTGTGAAATAAAAGTTCATGTAAAAGAGAAGAGAGCCAGAGAAAAGGGGGGTTGTGTCAGCGTCTGTGCCCAGGAATGAGGTGCCATTCTGGGGTTAAGGAAGGCAGAAGACCCCCTGGTGTTTCTGGAGCTTTGGATCAAAATGTCTGGCTCCTGGTTTAGTTTGCGATATTCTTCAGATCAAGGACTAAAACAAAGACTAGAACAGGTCTAAACCACACAAGACCTGGTTTAGTCTGTTTAAATTTAGTCTAGTTTTTTAGTCCTGGTTAGTTGGTAGTTTGGTTAGTCCTGGTTAGTCTGGTTGTTTGGTCTAGTCCTTTAGTCCTGTTGTTTGGTCTAGTCTTGGTCTAGTCCTGGTCTAGTCTTGGTCTAGTCTTGGTCTAGTCCTGGTCTAGTCTTGGTCTAGACAAGTGGTTGTCGTGGTTTAGGTTCAGCCCATGTTTAGTTCTGAGTTTAGCTCTAATTTAGTCCTTGGGAGACCTGGTTTAGTCCTTGGTCTTAGTCTTGGTTTTGGCCTGATTTAAACCTGTTCTAGTCTGGGTTTAGTCCTGGTTTAAGGGGGGCCTGGCCTGTGTCCTCTGCCCAGGACAGAGCTCTCGTGCTGTGTTTCCTCTGCTCCCGGACCCTCTCCTGGTGGTGGTCTCTGGAGGACTTTAGAGGTCTGAGATGGTCCAGGGGCGGTCCTCTGTGTCCGAGCCCGGGGCCGGACTCTAAGGCCGGGCCGCGGTCGTGGTCAGAGCTGGTCACAAACCGTGAAGCATCGAAGGCAGATTGAGTCCGGTTCAGTTCCTTCTTTCAGCTCGAAGTGGAAACAGATTTTTATTAAGAAAAAAACACTTATCTGACCAAAGCCTGGGAAAGTTTGAACATAATTATCGCTGCCTTTAAAGTGACTTTTGTTGAAGTGGTTCTGGAAGTTACATAACGACAGTCATTTCATTTAAATTTTACTTTTTACTTTTAAAAGCAGCCTCTGCTTCATTGAAAATGTAATTTTTTTGACAAAAGCCTTTTCAAAGTGCTTCATTCGGTGCTGAGTTCTGTCTAAACCAGGACTAAACCAGGTCTACAGCCTTAGAACAAAACAAAAACCAAGTCTAAACCAGGGTCAGGTTCATTTCTGTTTCACATGATTCGCTGTTGAAAGTGTTACACAGGATTAAAATATTGCAGTAAAGAAAAACTAATGAAAGAAATCAAACATGACATAAACGACAATAGTGCAGCTCAACTTAAAATCAGGGAAAAAAAGGGTTTTAGGTAAAAACGAACCCGGACCCAGCCTCAGTCCAAACTAAAGACTAGACCGGATTTGTTCTTCTAATGAAAATAGTGTAAACACAAATAGTAAATAGCAAATAAATTTGTAAAGTCAACAATTTGTGAAAAAACATTCTTTATTCTAAGATTGTAATAGATGAGAACCTCTATTCAGGAACAGAAAACCTTGGACAATCACATGCTCCAAAAAGGAGCGCTCCCATTGGTCGACACTTGTCACATGACGTTCCAGGAAGTTTAATAGCTGCAGATAAAGTGTATTTTTAGCTGAATATGTCTTTTAACAGAGAAACAGCTGAAAAAAGAAAAGCATCAACAGAGAAAAGGGAGACAACGTAAAACACAGATAAATACTGTCAATTCAATCACGTAATGTTTAACGAGGAGGAGATAATTGTCGTCCTGACGCTGAAGTCACAGCTAAGCTAACGCTAAACTCTAAACTTTTATAAATTCAAATCTAAATTCAGTTTGGATTCATTAAAGTGTCACTTTAAACTTTATCTTATGGTCTGCATTTATTTTCAAGGATCTAACCAGGACTAAACAAAGTGTGAACCAGGTCTAAGCCGGACTAAAACACACAGCTGACAGAGTCTTAGGGCCTGGTGGTCGCAGATGGTCCAGACCTCCAGAGGCTTAAGGGGGTTGTGGCTCAGGCTGTGCCCAGGGACGAGCTCTCCCCGCTGGGCTTTGTGAGTCCGGAGCTCCCTGCTGTTCCTTGGAGCTCTCAACGTGACTCATTAGAATTTAGAAAAAAGTTCATTCAACAGATGTTACCAGGATCCAAGGTTAAAGAGATTTGAAACAAACAAACAAAAGAAAACATATATATATATGAATTAGTGTATGCAGGAATGAGCATAATAAAAACATTCCTGACTTACCTGTTTTTGCAAATAAACCTATAATAAATATGGTATGTCCTCAGATATCTGTCTTCAAACAATAATTAACATTTATTTGTTCAGGGATAAATGTGTATTCTGGAAAAGTCTAAAAAGCTTCAAGTGACACTTTAAACTGTAAAATGTGAGCTGTGGTGTCACTTTTGTGACCTGTATGTTTTAAATGAAGGTGATTTTTTGTGAAAAGAAAAATCCTTCAGGTTTCGGCTCATTATATTTATATTTAGCTTCAGTTTAAAAGACAAGCTTCGACTCAAAAACACTGCCTCAGTTCGAGCGGATCTCAATGTTTTTGTCTTTGTCCCTGAGCGAAACCAACTTAAATAAAGCACTGTCTTTGAGAAACTGAGCTTTTTAGTGACTTATCAGCTTCAATCTGAAACCAGGTCTAAACCAGGTCTGAACCAGGTCTGAACCAGGTCTAAACCAGGACTAAACCAGGTTTAAACCAGGTCTAAACCAGGACTAAACCAGGACTAAACTAGGTCTAAACCAGGACTAAACTAGGTCTAAACCAGGACTAAACCATGTCTAACCCAGGACTAAACCAGGACTAAACCAGGTCTAAACCAGGACTAAACCAGGACTAAACCAGGTCTAAACCAGGACTAAACCAGGACTAAACCAGGACTAAACCAGGTCCAGACCCTCACAATTAACCCCGGAGCTCCAGAGACACCAGGGGCTCCTCTGGCCTCCCTAATCCCAGCAGGGCATCACTTCTCTGGGCACAGTGATGAGGACTGCCCCCTCTTTTCTCTGGAGCTCCTCTGTTTATGACCCACAGAAAAACAGTGACTGAAGCAGCTGTAATTACACTTTTATTTCTCGTGTTAATAACTCCGAGCGTCCGCCGGGCTCCGCTCCGTCCTTGGATCATCCTTGCGCTCCTCCCCAGACCACTTCCAGATCCAAATGGGCTCGTTTAGTCTTAATGAGTCTGCCAGAGGACGTTCTGAGCTCACAGACGGATTTAAGCTCTGAGTCTCCAGGTTTTTTTGGTGGAGCGCAGATGGTCCGGACCTCCAGAGGGTTCAGGGGGCTGCTGGTGCACGTCGTGCCCAGGGACAGGGTCTCCCCGCTGGGCTTTGTGAGTCCAGAGCCCCCCTGCTGTCCCTGGAGCTCCTCAAACACTCACCACCTGACTCCACTCTGAGACAAAAGGAGTGAAAGTCGTCCAAGTGGGAACAAAGACGCACTGTCCTTCTCTTCTATTAAAATTCTGTTAATTAAAATAAAATATTAAAGCTGTCCAACATTAGCCGAGCCCCATGGTGATTTAGTGCCATTTTAAAGCCTGTTTCTATGGAAATTTGGCAGTGTTTTCCTAAAATAAACAAGACACAGTTGGACAAAAGCTTAACTAAGTGTAGGAAAATTGCCTAAATTCACCATAATGAGGAGATATATTCATACAGTTTAATACGGTCTCTAATAACATGAGCCACAGACAAATATATGTTTTGGTTCTGGAGTCTTGAGTGGTCTGATTGGTTTAATTTGATGGATAACAGTTAATCGTTCAGAGCATTTAACCCCAGTTGGTCGCAGATGGTCCAGACCTCCAGAGACATAAGGGGGCTGTGGCTCAGGCTGTGCCCAGGGACGAGCTCTCCCCGCTGGGCTTTGTGAGTCAGGAGCTTCCTGTTGTTCCCTGGAGCTCTCAAAATGACTCATTAGAATTTTAAAAAGACTGAGTCATTTCAACATATGTGACCTTTAAAATAATTGCCTTGGTGTCTTTGTGTCATATTTAAACCCTTTTAAAACGCCTCTCTTTGCAGTAAATACATCTGACCAATGCAGCTGGACGTGTATAATTCTGCCAAATAGAAAAATAATCATAATAGTTTGATTTGTTTGATTGTTCAAAATGTTCAACCACAGTTTAGTGTCTTGGTTTGGTGCAAAGATGGGGCAGAACCTCCAGAGGCCTCAGGGGGTAGTGGCTCAGGCTGTGCCCAGGGACGAGCTCTCCCCGTGGGCTTTGTGAGTCTGGAGCTCCCTGCTGTTCCCTGGAGCTCTCAACATGACTCATTAGAACAAAAAAAGTGTTAATTCAGCATATGATACCAGGGACTAACCAGGACTAACCCAGGTCTAAACTGGTCTGGTGATAGTTAGGGTCTTAATGGTGGTCGCAGATGGTCCACCTCCAGAGGCTTAAGGGGCCTGTGGCTGACGTCGAGCCCAGGGACGAGCTCTCCCTGCTGGGCTTTGTGAGTCCGGAGCCCCCTGCTGTTCCCTGGAGCTCCTCAAACAGAGACCAGCTGACTCTTTAATTCTGCTGAGTGTGAAAAATTAATCCGCCACGCGTCGCTGGAGCCCTCCTCCCCTTATTTCCCCCTTTCACCACACACATCCAGCACATTCAGACGTGCTAATTAAATTATAATATTCGCAGATTAAAGTCTTAGAGACGGATTTTGGGGAAGCACCACGCCCCCTTTTTCCTTTTTTTTTTACAACGCAACACGGATTTACGGAACCCACCGAGGTTTAATCCGCTCCAACGCACAACAAACACGAAGTCAGAGTCAGCAGTTAATCCTCCGTCCTCACACGGAGCAGCGACAGAGCCCCCTCAGAGCCCTCCTCAGAGGGAGCAGCGACAGAGCCCCCTCAGAGCCCCCCTCAGAGGGAGCAGCGACAGAGCCCCCTCAGAGCCCCCCTCAGAGGGAGCAGCGACAGAGCCCCCCTCACACGGAGCAGTGACAGAGCCCCCCTCACACGGAGCAGTGACAGAGCCCCCCCAGAGCCCCCTCAGAGCCCCCCTCTCAGACAGTGGAAGCCATTAAAGGCAGGAGCAGATGTCTGTTGTGCAGCTGCTGACGGTCGATGAAGGGCTTTGTTTTCAGTTTTGTCGAGAGAATCGAGCGGTTTACGGTTTGTTGTGGTGTTTGGAGTCAGAGGCTTGAGTCCGAGGGTCTCAGAGGGTCTTAAACATCACAATCCACTGAATAATGATAATATTAGCCCAACATTTAGGTAAGATCTGAATTAAAGCTGGAATAAACCAGATCTAAATCACAAATACAACTCGAATAAATCATTTTATTTGCAACAAAACCTGGTTTAATGTGGACTACATTTAACAATAAAGTCTCAAACTGGGACTAAAACTTTTAAAAACATTCATAAAAATGTTTATTAATGGTTGCCATTGGAAACATTAAGGGATTTCAATGTGTAGTGTATTAAGAAAAAATGCATTTTGAATGAGAGTCAAAGGAACAAAATATACTGAAGGGAAACAGGTGGAAGTCTTATCAAATAATCATGAACATTTTAAATTCATCTCAAAATACACAACCTGGACACATTTTATGCCATTTGCATCGACACAGACAAAGTTATGCAAAAATAAAATTCAAAAAACATTTTTTTTTTTAGGTTTTAATGGACCTTAACCAGGTTTTACCAGGACTAGAGCCAGAACTGAACCAGGATTAACATGTCGCTAAAAAGAAGGAAAATCCAGGTGTAAACTGAAAAAACAAAACTAAACCAGATTTAATCAAAATGTGTGTCGTAAAAAGAGAAAGGCTCCAGAGAAATACAGGACTCAGCAGCTGTGCCCAGGACAGTGATGCTCTCCTGGGGCTAGAGTCGCCACAGGACTCCCTCCGGGTTTGAATGCCCCGGTTTAATCCTGGTTTGGTGCAAGTTTAATTCTGATTGAGACCCAGTTTAGTCCTGGGTTACATCTGGTTTTGCTTTGGCTTAGTCCCAGTCCTGGTTTAGTCTTGATTTAGGTTTAATCCTGTTTTTACAACTTGGCAAAAATAAAAAAATAATAAAAATACAAATATCTAACTCAGAACCAAACCAGGTCTAAACATGGAAGTCCTGGTTTGGTCTGAATGAGTTTGTTTTGGTTTAGCTCCAGAGACCACAGGGGGTCCTCCGGCCTCTCCAAGCCCAGCAGGGAATCACTTTCCTGGGCACAGACTCTGAGACGCCCCCCTCCTGTCCCTGGAGCTTCTCCCATTTTCACTTTTTGTCTTTTTGTCTTTGAAGGAAATTGATTCTATATCAAGTCTAAACCAAGTCTAAACCAGTATTAAACCAGGTCTAAATGACTAAACTCAGGCCTAAAACAGGTTCAAGTTAGCACCAAACGGTATTTTTTCTTGTGACATTTGACAATAAATCAACAGACTCTAGTATATTTAATGTTCTTATAATAATTAGTTGATTTATTAACAAATTGCTGCAGTGGTGAATTTTAATCCTGCTTTTTTACACAGAAATCCTCTTGTCTTTATCCAAACGGCTGATGCTCCGTTAAACTCGGTGTTGATCCTCATTAAAACTCTCAGGTTATGTTTGTAAAAGAACGTCACGCCGCGTTTCGTTTGACATTGTTCGGCAGGAAATGTTGGACATAAAGAATAGATCTGTGCGCGTTTGAAGCCGCGGGCCTCGTGTGTGCTTCTGTCCCGCCGCTCTTCCACAAAACCAACTAAATCTAACAGAATCCAGCTCCGAGAATGAGCCGCGGCAGCTATGGCCCGAGGCTGCGCGGTTTTCTCTCGAGAACCACAATCTCTCGCAGCAAACGCACTCTTCCCTGTGATTTATTCGTTATTATTTAACAGAAAAAAGAAAAAAAACGCAGCGCTGACTGTGATCTGCTTCAAACGATTCGAATGAAAAACCCACAAAACACAAGTCGCTTTGTTAAAACCAACACAGACCTGCACTGAACAAATGTAAATGTATTTAATAATTTATCTGCTGCAGGAACAAAATATGTAATGATTACAGCTGGTTGCATCGAATTGAGTCACTTTTGTTTGGTTTCGTGTAAAAATATCAGACAGAAAAAAAGAGAGGAGCTCCAGAGAAAATAAGGAGTGGTCTCAGTAGCTGTGCCCAGGAAAGTGAGGCCCTGCTGGGGTTAGAGTCGCCACAGGACCCCCTGATGTCTCTGGAGCTCCAGGTTAAAATGGTTTAGGCCAGACTTAGACCTGGTTTAGACCTGGTTTAGACCTGGTTCAGACCTGGTTCAGACCTGGTTCAGTCCTGGTTTAGACCTGGTTCAGACCTGGTTCAGTCCTGGTTTAGTCCTGGTTCAGTCCTGGTTCAGTCCTGGTTCAGTCCTGATTTAGTCCTGGTTCAGTCCTGGTTCAGTCCTGATTTAGTCCTGGTTCAGTCCTGGTTCAGTCCTGATTTAGTCCTGGTTCAGTCCTGATTTAGTCCTGGTTCAGTCCTGGTTCAGTCCTGATTTAGTCCTGGTTCAGTCCTGATTTAGTCCTGGTTCAGTCCTGATTTAGTCCCGGTCTAGTCCTGATTTAGTCCTGGTTTAGTCCTGGTTCAGTCCTGGTTCAGTCCTGATTTAGTCCTGGTTCAGTCCTGGTTCAGTCCTGGTTCAGTCCTGATTTAGTCCCGGTCTAGTCCTGATTTAGTCCTGGTTTAGTCCTGGTTCAGTCCTGGTTCAGTCCTGATTTAGTCCTGGTTCAGTCCTGGTTCAGTCCTGGTTCAGTCCTGATTTAGTCCCGGTCTAGTCCTGATTTAGTCCTGGTTTAGTCCTGGTTCAGTCCTGGTTCAGTCCTGATTTAGTCCTGGTTTAGTCCTGGTTCAGTCCTGGTTCAGTCCTGGTTCAGTCCTGGTGATTTGTGGTCATTGATTTCCCATCATGCCGTTTGTCTTGCGCTCTGATTGGCCTAAACGCTGCGCTGTGATTGGCCGTGTCTCGGTGTTTTATCGATGGCTTCGGGGGAAACACGGCTGCGTCTCGAGCTCGTTCTCTTTCAAATAAATCCGTCTCCTCTCGTCTGATTTAAACAGGGCTGACTCCGGTCGTAAATGAAGCGCTCCCTTCGGCCTCGGTCACAGTCCAACGGAGACCGGACTTACACCGGACCACAGACCTGTTTGTCTGGATTAAATGGCTGTGATTACAATTGTCTTTATTTGTTTGACATGGACTAAACCAGGTCTAAACCTAAAGTATTTTTAAATGAGACCAAGTCCAGACCCAGACCAGGTCCAGGTGATCTCAAGGATGGACTAATAAATAAATAAAGCAGACGAGTTCCAGCAGACTTGGGGCTGTGGGTTTTTGGAGGGACATTAGTCAAATTATAGACAAAGTGAGAAGCTCCAGAGACAGAAGGAGTCTTCTCTCCGTCCGTGCCCAGGACAGGGACTCCCTCTTGGGCTTGGTGAGGCTGGAGGACCCCCTGTTGTCTCTGTTCTTAAAATTTGATGGTAGTTTGTTGTCTTTTTCAACAAAAGTGTGAACTAAATTGTTGTAAACCTACAACTTAAAGAGTGAAGCCCTGAAGCTCTTTGTATTTCTGTGTTTGCAGTTCAGAAAAATACAAACAACCAGAAACCGTCGCCTTCTTCTACAGTTGGTATAGTTTTTAGCCCCAATTTTCTAATTCTCCTCAGATTTGCCTCAGATTTAACAGAAACTCGTCGTGTGATTGTCCATTAGTCCCTCTCTGACCGTAATTGGTCGTCGGTGGTGGTTTGGACGGCGGCCATTTTCCTGCGGAGCCTCATTGTGGCTCCATATGTCACCACTGAGCGCGCTCAGTAGAGCCTCTGCCAAGACTCTGCACGTCCAAGGTCAGAAGACGGCGGTTGGAGTCGAGCGAGCGCTAACGACACACACCGACGAGAATTATCTAATGAACGTTTATGCAGAGTCCAGACCCAGAGCGAGGACTGGAGCTGAATTAATGCAGAACCAGACGTGAGAGAAATAAATGAAGGACGCTTCGAGACGGAAACGGAAAAGACGAGTGAGAGTTAGACCTGCTTTTATTTTACTGGAGCTGCACATTCAGTCGATGGAGGACTCTCTCAGTGCTTCTTTATCAAAACCTTTCTGCTTAGTCAACAGAAATAATTCCAGATTAAAGCAAATCCATTTCCACATTTTCACTTTTGTTCTTGGTTTTCACCTGCTTTGTTTCATTAAAGTGTTTCCTTCAAGAAAGTTCCATTTCTTTTACATTTTACATCCTTCCCCAGATTCTACAGAACAATTCTGTACTTATTCAGATGAAAATCCCACTAAAACCTGCTCAAATCCCACTAAAACCTATTCAAGTCCATATAAAACCTGCTCAAGTCCATATAAAACCTGCTCAAGTCCATATAAAACCTGCTCAAGTCCATATAAAACCTATTCAAGTCCATATAAAACCTGCTCAAGTCCATCCAAGACCTGTTCAAATCTGATTAAAACCTGCTCAAATCCAACTAAAACCTGTTCAAATCTGATTAAAACCTGCTCAAATCTGACTAAAACCTGCTCAAATCCATCTAAAACCTGTTCAAATCTGACTAAAACCTGCTCAAATCCAACTAAAACCTGTACAGGTCCAACTAAAACCTGTTCATATCCATCTTACTCTATGTATTGATTACAGTTCACAGTTCACATCTTCTTATTTGTTGAACAGCTTTTCAAACTGAAATGGAATAAATCTGGATAAAACTGCAGAAATCCCATATTTCAGTGAGTTTTCTGTTTAATCCGATGCTACAGTCTATTTGTCCGCTGCTCTTCTGTTTTTATATTTCTGACAGATCACACTTTTCGTCTGATTTTTCTGTCTCGTTTCATTCTGACTCATCTCTACCACATTCACATATTTTCATGTTTTTTTATGTCTCTGTCTCGGCTCATTTTCAGACTCAGCTGCAGCTTTAATAGAAACAGAAAGTCGTCAGTGAGTCCTCATTAAAACTGTAATTCAGTCAGAGCGGAAAGAAACACGGTCCAGTATTTATCGTTGACACAGAGCTGTGTTTTAACCAGAACTGAACTGTGTCGATGAAAAGCTCAGACGCTGCTCTGGTCTTTGCTCGTTGTTTTTGATATTTGTAATTTATAATTAATGAAAGAGCGAGGGGCATTAAACAGAATGTAGCTGATATTTGTTTCTTCTTGTTGTGAAAATGGTTTAAACCAAAATAGTTTATTGTAAAATCAATGATTTGTGTAAAAACAGTCTTTCTGATCCATCTCCTGTTTATTCTAAGGGATTGTAATAGATGAGAACCTCTATTCAGGAACAGAAAACCTTGGACAATCACATGCTCCAAAAAGGAGCGCTCCCATTGGTCGACACTTGTCACATGACGTTCCAGGAAGTTTAATAGCTGCAGATAAAGTGTATTTTCAGCTGAATATGTCTTTTAACAGAGAAACAGCTGAAAAAAGAAAAGCATCAACAGAGAAAAGGGAGACAACGTAAAACACAGATAAATACTGTCAATTCAATCACGTAATGTTTAACGAGGAGGAGATAATTGTCGTCCTGACGCTGAAGTCACAGCTAAGCTAACGCTAAACTCTAAACTTCAGTTTGGTCAAATGGATTAGTATTTTGTGGTTTTATTTTTTAATAAAAGAGAAGCAGGAGAGGTTCTGCTTTTGGAGGAGAGTCTGAGACAGAAACATCAGAGGAGCTTTTAGAGACAATGGTCCAAATGTGTTTAACCTCAAAGCCTCAGAGAGAACTTCAGAGACTGGCTGGATATAAAGCTGTTTTTTTAGTTTAGATAGTTAGGTTAGATAGTTGTTGTTTCATTAAAAGAATGGTCCGTTGCCATAATGTGCACAGATTCAGATGAGGTCACTTGTGGAAGGGTGTGTTGTAAACCATGAGTGTGTCATGTGTTTCCATGACGACCTACATATATTTACAGATATTAAAACCTCTCATATCTGTTTATAATTAAGAAGCACCTTTACTGGTGATTTTCTAAGCTCCGCCTCCGTGTTCAGCCTCATTATTTCTGTGCTTTGGCTCTGGTTCTGTTACATAAACCCTGTCCTACATTAACTGCAGTGATGTTAATATTCAGAGACAGCGCTGACGTGAACCTGAGGCCTCCTCCACAGTCACCTCTGACCTTTGACTTATGACCTTTATGAGAAAATAAACAATGAAAAAAACAGTAAGAATAACAACACATTGAGTTTGTGACGACGTTGATATTTGTGACCATTCTGACTCTCTTCAGAAGACTCAGGACTCTCAGTTGGATGTGTTGTTCTTTCTGTCTTTAAATTATTCTCTGGAGCTTACTTTTCAAAATAATACAAATACAATAGGTTTATTAAGAAGAGCAGTGCTTCAAGAACTTGCATTCAGCTAAAGATGCAAACAGACTTGGACTTGACTTGGACTTGACTTGGGACCAAAAGACTGGTTCATCTCTATTAGAAACAGATCAAATGTGCTGCGTAAGGATTTGAGCGAGTTTAACAAAGACTGGGTCTGAACATCTCCAAAACCTGAGTCTAGTGGAGTGTTCCTGGTCTGTAGTGGTCAGGATCTGTCAGAAAATCCATCTAAAACCTGTTCAAATCCATCTAAAACCTGTTCTAATCCATCTAAAACCTGTTCAAATCCATCTAAAACCTGTTCAAATCCATCTAAAACCTGTTCAAATCCATCTAAAACCTGTTCAAATCCATCTAAAACCTGTTCAAATCCATCTAAAACCTGTTCAAATCCATCTAAAACCTGTTCAAATCCATCTAAAACCTGTTCAAATCCATCTAAAACCTGTTCAAATCCATCTAAAACCTGTTCAAATCCATCTAAAACCTGTTCAAATCCATCTAAAACCTGTTCAAATCCATCTAAAACCTGTTCAAATCCATCTAAAACCTGTTCAAATCCATCTAAAACCTGTTCTAATCCATCTAAAACCTGTTCAAATCCATCTAAAACCTGTTCAAATCCATCTAAAACCTGTTCAAATCCATCTAAAACCTGTTCCTCTCCATCTAAAACCTGTTCAAATCCATCTAAAACCTGTTCCTCTCCATCTAAAACCTGTTCAAATCCATCTAAAACCTGTTCAAATCCATCTAAAACCTGTTCAAATGCATCTAAAACCTGTTCAAATCCATCTAAAACCTGTTCAAATCCACCTAAAACCTGTTCTACTCCTTCTAAAACCTGTTCAAATCCATCTAAAACCTGTTCAAATGCATCTAAAAGCTGTTCTAAACCATCTGAAACCAGTTTAAATGAACTAAAACCTGTTCAAATCCAACCTGTCTGAAACGTAAACCCTGGTGACTCCCTTTAGGCTTGTTTAAGGTTTGTTTATTTCTTCCTCTTGAGCTGGTCTGGACGTGTTGAGACGAGGGAGAGCAGGTTCAAGGATGTAGTGAAGGAGACATGAAGGTAGCTGGTTTGAGGAGTGTTATATTCCAGTGTCTGAGTGGTTTGTGGAGTCGCGCTGTGAGCCGTCTGTTCTCTGTTGTTCACTGAGTCGGGGTCACAGCCTCGTTAGGCCCTGATTAGTCTCGTTACGACAGAGGTCACCTGTTCACACCTGCGTTCCACCTGAGAACATCTGTGAGAGCAGACGGAGACGGGACGCCTCGACCTCGTAACAGGACCAGGACAGAGATAATGAACGCTGACAGGGCTTTTATTAACGAGCTCACATTATTCTGATGATAAATACGATAATCGTTCTGGCTCCAGAAACTGTCACATGCTCTGAAGCTTGAGTTGCACAAATCATATTTGTAATACAACACCAATGTTCACTCATTAGGTACAAACATAAACTGCTGCCGTGAAGTGATCTGTTCCTGTTGCAACAAAATCTTTATTGTTAGTCAGATTGATCAGCTGATCTCCTTTCAAAACTGCCTCAGTGCTGCACCAGCCAAAGAAATATAAAAACACATTTAAATAGTCAAATAAATAAATAAATAGAAATAAAAAATAAATATATTGATGAATAAATAAATAAATAAATGGTTATATAACAGAAAATGATTAAATAAATAATTGGATGTATAATATATAAAAATAATACATAAAAATCATACATAAACATGTATAGAATACAATAAATAAAATAAAATAAATCCATAATAAATATATAAATAATAATAACTAAATAAATACATACATAAATCATTCCTAAAATAATACTTCTGTAATATTGGTATATATTATATATTATAATTATATATTATAATCAGGTTGATGATGCAGCAGGATTTGGAGCCTTGTTTAATAACGGCTCAGGGACAGTTCTGTCATTTAAACATTAATCTGACGTTTCCCTTCAGTCCTCGAGTCTGAGGTGAAGGACGGACCGAGGCTAACAACGCCACAGGAGCCGTCGCGTTTGAAGGACAGCGTTTCCCACAATGCCCTGCGGTGCTGAGGCGGCGTTTTATGAATATTCTGCGTTTGTTTTGTTCGTCTGTCGTTACTGACGTCCTGTAAGGGACGCAGCTGGAGCACGGCTCAGAGCGGAATATACCACCACGTCCTGCTGCTTTTACAACGAAACTGACAGAAAAACGCAGCAGAGACAGGTTTTTGACACAAGTCTGAGGTTCAGCCTCGAAATCAACTGAAATCTGACAGAATCCACTGTTTCCTTTAAAAAACAAACCAGAAGAAGTTGGAAAAGTTCTTTAAATGACATTGGAATGAATTAAGAGATAAATAAACCAGGACTAGACCAGGACTAAACCAGGACTAAACAAGGTCTAGACCAGGTCTAGACCAGGACTAAACCAGGTCTAGACCAGGACTAAACCAGGTCTAGACCAGGACTAAACCAGGACTAAACCAGGTCTAAACCAGGTCTAGACCAGGACTAAACCAGGTCTAGACCAGGACTAAACCAGGTCTAGACCAGGACTAAACCAGGACTAAACCAGGACTAGACCAGGACTAAACCAGGTCTAAACCAGGACTAGACCAGGACTAAACCAGGACTAAACCAGGACTAAACCAGGTCTAAACCAGGACTAAACCAGGACTAAACCAGGTCTAAACCAGGACTAAACCAGGACTAAACCAGGACTAAACCAGGACTAAACCAGGTCTAAACCAGGACTAAACCAGGTCTAAACCAGGACTAAACCAGGACTAAACCAGGTCTAAACCAGGACTAAACCAGGTCTAAACCAGGACTAAACCAGGACTAAACCAGGACTAAACCAGGACTAAACCAGGACTAAACCAGGTCTAAACCAGGACTAAACCAGGTCTAAACCAGGACTAAACCAGGACTAAACCAGGTCTAGACCAGGACTAAACCAGGTCTAAACCAGGACTAAACCAGGACTAAACCAGGACTAAACCAGGTCTAAACCAGGTCTAAACCAGGACTAAACCAGGTCTAAACCAGGACTAAACCAGGACTAAACCAGGTCTAAACCAGGACTAAACCAGGACTAAACCAGGACTAAACCAGGTCTAAACCAGGACTAAACCAGGACTAAACCAGGTCTAAACCAGGACTAAACCAGGACTAAACCAGGTCTAAACCAGGACTAAACCAGGACTAAACCAGGTCTAAACCAGGACTAAACCAGGACTAAACCAGGACTAAACCAGGACTAAACCAGGTCTAAACCAGGACTAAACCAGGACTAAACCAGGTCTAAACCAGGACTAAACCAGGACTAAACCAGGTCTAAACCAGGTCTAAACCAGGTCTAAACCAGGACTAAACCAGGTCTA
>CM072159.1:33443397-33462059 GCA_036850595.1 Rhyacichthys aspro
TTTTCCATCTTTATTTATTTTGTGTTCATTTAAGTCGTCAGTGGTGGTCCATCAGTAAAATGTCCCGGTCTCATGAGACTCCTCCCATCGACAGAACCACAGGAGCGTATTCCAGAGTCCCACCAAAACCTGATCTGATCCAGCACAGATCTTTAATACATACAGAGAGTCCTGGTTTAGACCTGGTTTAGTCCTGGTTTAGTCCTGGTTTAATATTGGTTTAGTCCTGGTTTAGACCTGGTTTAGTCCTGGTTTAGTCCTGGTTTAGACCTGGTTTAGTCTTGGTTTAGTCCTGGTTTAGACCTGGTTTAGTCTTGGTTTAGACCTGGTTTAGTCCTGGTTTAGTCCTGGTTTAATATTGGTTTAGTCCTGGTTTAATCCTGGTTTAGACCTGGTTTAGACCTGGTTTAGTCCTGGTTTAGTCCTGGTTTAGTCCAGGTTTAGTCCTGGTTTAGTCCTGGTTTAGTCCTGGTTTAGACCTGGTTTAGTCCTGGTTTAGTCCTGGTTTAGTCCTGGTTTAGTCCAGGTTTAGTCCTGGTTTAGTCCTGGTTTAGTCCTGGTTCAGACCTGGTTTAGACCTGGTTTAGTCCTGGTTTAGTCCTGGTTTAGTCCTGGTTTAGTCCAGGTTTAGTCCTGGTTTAGTCCTGGTTTAGTCCTGGTTTAGTCCTGGTTTAGACCTGGTTTAGACCTGGTTTAGTCCAGGTTTAGTCCAGGTTTAGTCCAGAACTGCCGTGACGTGAGAGAATGGCTCAGATCAATATTATTGATCGGTTGAAGTCAGAGAGCAGCAGGTTAAAGTCTGAGGATGATGAGGATCCAGAGCCGTCACTGCTTTTCCTCCAGTTCCACCAAAATCAGGTCTGGACTAGGACTGGACCGGGACTGGACCAGGTCTGAACTGGGACTGGACCGGGTCTGGAGCAGGACTGGACCGGGTCTGGACCAGGTTTAAATGTAGTATTTAGCATCATTAAAGTGAAAACTTCAGCCATATATTTATCCTGTTAATCCGTCAAAGTAAATAAATATTATATGGACTTCCTTTAAACTACAGAGCTGCAGTGCATTCTGGGAGTCGGAGTTCTCTTCTGTGTTTTCCTTTAACAGTTTGTTGTAGGTGATAAATGATGTGAACAGAGAGAGTACAGGACCAGAGACAGAGGCGATAATGGGTTTTCTGTCACTGAACGTCCTTCTGCAGGAGGCCATTTCCACAGGTCAGAGGTCAGGGGTCAGGGGTCAGGCTCGTGCTGCTCAGCGTCTCACACAACAACCCATCATTTTTACAGGAAATCCAGTCACATCCTCGACACAGAGGACGAACCAGAGACAAAATAACGCCTCTTCACATCAGAACCCCTCCAAAATCCCTGTTCTTTTCTAATTTAATCCAGTTTGTGTCGTAACCATCCCACATTTAGATTTTGTTTTTCCTGCTTTTTTTCTGAACAAACCCCAAAAATTATCAGAACATTTTCCACAAACAACGCTTTGCAAATGAAAGACGGAAGATTAAAGCAGTGAAAAAGGGGGAATTAAGCTAAAAACCCAGTGATTGGTGCCTTTCATCTGCAGCGTTTACTGAACAAAAGGCCGTGGATTCGCTGTGACGAGGCTTTTTCAGCCAAAAAAACATAGATTATTCCTTTTCTGCTGCAGAGACTGGGCCAGAATCTCACAGAAAGAGCTGCTCCTGAACCGAGGCCCGAGGCTGTGCTTCTGGAGTTACTCTGGAAAAAGATGTTTAAAGTTGAGCTAACAGATGCTAACGCGGTCAGATAAATGTGAAATTAGTAAAATGTTGAACAAGAAGTGGGTAAATCAGATTTATTATTTACAGTTTTATATTAAATAAGTTCAGCAGGACCTTCTTCAGGATAATTAACTGTTTTAACTGCTACTCAAACTCCCAAAAACAAATGTAGGAGTTAAAATTAGTCACTTAGCATTAGCATTAGCATTAGCATTAAATACTATTCAAACAACCTGTTTTAAACTGGATTAAATCCACTTGAGACCGGTCTTGGTCTTGGTCTTGTCTCGGTCTCAGACGTCAAGACCAGCCAAGACCAACGTAGACCAACCTAGACCAGCCAAGACCAGCCAAGACCAACGTAGACATGCCAAGACCAGCCTAGACCAGCCAAGACCAGCTAACACCAGCTAAGACCAGCCAAGACCAGCCTAGACCATATTTTCACACTTTTATTTTCCCTCAAATCCAACGACAGAACATCAACAAATGAAAAATAATGTCTCCAGAAATCAATACAACACCAATAAATAATTTTAAAAAATGACTGGGTAAAAAATCAGGAGATTTGAGTGTTTTTGTAGATATTCACCGGGACTCGGGACAGAGGCCGGTTCAATCTGGACGGTCCCGGTTCAGTCTGGACGGTCCCGGTTCAGTCTGGACGGTCCCGGTTCAGTCTGGACGGTCCCGGTTCAGTCTGGACGGTCCCGGTTCAGTCTGGACGGTCCCGGTTCAGTCTGGACGGTCCCGGTTCAATCTGGACGGTCCCGGTTCAGTCTGGACGGTCCCGGTTCAGTCTGGACGGTCCCGGTTCAATCTGGACATACGGTCACTCTACGTACCTCAAGGATTTTATATTTAATCATAAAATGTGTCTCTAAAATGTGTTTTCTGAAAGGACCATTGTTTGTGTTGTTTTTTTATCAAAGATATTCTGATCTTTGAGCGTGGCTTTCTTCAGTCAATAATATTATTTAAATTCAAGTTAGTGACTAATTTTGGACTAAAATGATGTCTCATGACTCATGTCTCTTACAAATGACTAAAGGCATAAAAACGTGGAGCGACACAAAGGAAACAGAATACACTTGGTTTTTGTTTTGTTTGAATCACTTTATGTTTTTGTGTTTTTATATTTGCTGCTCTGAGAGTGAGGTCTGCTCCAGAACAAACCCTCCTCAAAACCTGGTTTAGGAGGGTTTTGGGGTCGCTCTCTGGGGTTTTAGTCTGGTCTCTGTGGGGTTTTAGTCTGGTCTCTGTGGGGTTTTAGTCTGGTCTCTGTGGGGACAGTCCAGACCGAGCTCCTGCTGAGGTCTGACCTAAAAACACACTTTCTGCTTCGTTTGTGTCGGTTTCAAACGCTTCACAAAAATCCTCTGTTTCAGCAAATCCTGGTTTAGTCCTGGTTTAGACCTGGTTTAGTCCTGGTTCAGACCTGGTTTAGTCCTGGTTCAGTCCTGGTTTAGTCCTGGTTTAGTCCTGGTTTAGTCCTGGTTTAGACCTGGTTTAGTCCTGGTTCAGACCTGGTTTAGACCTGGTTCAGACCTGGTTTAGTCCTGGTTTAGACCTGGTTTAGTCCTGGTTCAGACCTGGTTTAGTCCTGGTTTCGTCCTGGTTTAGACCTGTTTCAGTCCTGGTTTAGACCTGGTTCAGTCCTGGTTTAGTCCTGGTTTAGACCTGGTTCAGTCCTGGTTTAGTCCTGGTTTAGTCCTGGTTTAGTCCTGGTTTCGTCCTGGTTTCGTCCTGGTTTAGTCCTGGTTTAGTCCTGGTTTAGACCTGGTTTAGTCCTGGTTTAGACCTGGTTTAGACCTGGTTCAGACCTGGTTTAGTCCTGGTTTACACAGATCCTCGCAGTGACACAGTAACGAGGCGTCACTCTGAGGAAACCCTGAGGACCGTTTGAATCCGTCGACTGCAGCAGTGAGAATCTGTCTCTGAGGATCTAAACGAGTCTAAACGAGTCTAAACGAGGCCGAGCGGCGGATAATTAACTGTCACTGCTGTAATTAACCGCTGCCTCTTTTATTAACGGCTCTAATGACGAGCTTTATTAATGTCACACACAAATCTGCTGCTTTTGACACGGCTCTGACTCTGACGGACCTTCATTTACTGTAAATATCCAAGTCCTGCTTCTCTCTCAGGGTTAGTCCTGATCAAACGCTGCTCAATCCTCTCTCCAGGTTAACTTTCTTCTCTTACAAACAATTAAAAATAAGGAAAAGGAGGCGCTAACGTGTCTTTAGAGCAGGGCGGCAGACGTACGGCCCGTGGGCCAAAACCGGCCCTCCGAGGGGTACAGTCCGGTCTGTGTGATGATGATGATGATGAAGTGTGAAAATTACATAGAAGACATTAGAAATAGTGGCAATTCAAAATCAAAGTCACTGCTGTTCCTAATTTGTCCACTGGGGGTCGCACTGTTTTAGTCAGAGTAGAACACAACACAAAACTGAGACACAGGACTGACCAGCAGAGGGCAGCAGAGGGCAGTAATTACTCTTTTCTGTTGAAATAACCCTCCGTGGAACATCATTACCCAAAATATCTTGAGTCTTTGTCCTAAAGTCCAAGTCAAGTCCAAATCAAGTCCAAGTCAAGTCCAAGTCAAGTCCATAATCCTGTATTTAAGTCTTTTCAACAACACTAATATTATGTTAAATTAAACAATGTGAGCTTTTAAATCTACATTTATTTATTTAACAAAAATGATAAAGTAGAGTTGACAAGTGCTTTTATTTCTATAGAATATTTATTAGATTTATTGATTTTTTCTGTTCTTTGGTGTCAGTGATGTTCAATGTGTGTCTGCTTTTTGTCCTTTGGTTGTAAAGCCCTGTAGCGCTGAGTTTTACAGAGAGCATTTGAAGGCAGCATCATGAGAGTAACACTTAACTCTGTGTAATCTGTCAAACTATTGAAGAAAATGAACTGTTTCTAATAATATTCTTTTAATCTTTGGAGAAACATCAAGTCTTTTCAGAGACTCAAGTCCAAGTGAGTCTGGTTCAAGTCCAAGTGAGTCTGGTTCAAGTCCAAGTGAGTCTGGTTCAAGTCCAAGTGAAGTCTGTTTTTACCTGGAGCTGAGAGGTCAGAGGTCAGAGGTCAGAGATGCAGCAGTGAGAGGTACGATAGCATTAGCATCAAAGAGTTGGACATGAGTTGGACAGAGAGCATCAGCATTATCTTTGTTAAACAGAAAACAACAAAAGAGAAAGTGTTTTTGGTCCAAAAGGGAGGCATTAATGAAAGCTATGTTTATCATGATTATTATTATTTTGATTAAGTTCAATAAGAACAGTGCACATTAATGCGGTTCATTAGTGCGTCATGTAAAGAGAACAGTGCACATTAATGCGGTTCATTAGTGCGTCATGTAAAGAGAACAGTGACCACAATCTTCTGGTTCCAGCCCGTCTCTGCTCTTTCTCTAAAACTCTGTGATTATGAAGCTGCAGCTAAATCTTCATTTTTCTTCGTCCGAGTCGGTTCCTCTCAGTGTTTTCTCAGAGAAACATCTGCGGAGGGTAATTGAATCGACTGCTGATGTGACGGAGCTAATTAGCGCCGAGAACAAGACGAGGCTAATTAAGACCAATGGCTTTAATAATATCAGACTCAGAGACGTTTGCTTTGATTCTTCACTCACTCTGCAACATTTTTAATGAACAGGTCAGATTTTAGCCTCAAGTTTAAAATCCAGAGCAGGTTATAAAGTGGTTCATGTGGATTCATAAACTCAGATTAATATAAATATTACATATAAACAGTATAAAGCACCTCTGGTCACAGCCTGCAGCAGAAGAGAGAGGAATAAATCACAGGAAATATCTGGAAATGGCTGGTTTTTAAAGTTCCTATATGATACTATTTTGAACATTATACACTACATTTAGGTTACCATATCACGTTTTGCAACATGAAACACACAATATTTATCTTATACAAGCGGTTTGGATGAGCTCTCATCATGAGTCCAAAGTGAACGGTCTGATTTGGCGCTGTCACTTTAAGGCTCAGCTCTCCCGTGTTGGCCCCGCCCACTCATGACGTCACGCTATAGCTACGCGAGCTACGCTGGAAACAGACTGAAGTAAACACGGTACATGGTAGTAATAACTTTTTCAGCAATAGCTTTGAGAGTAAATGAGCCGTATATCTTCGACCCAGAGTCTGACTCTGAGTTTAAGAACATGAGCAAACACAAAGACCTCGAAGGCTTCTACAAGACGTTTCTGCTTGGTAAATGAAAAACTATTTATTGTGTATGTTTCTATGGTGTAGCCCGTAGCATAGCGCGTGTTAACTGCTTCTGTTTATCGGTGCACATGTGGAAATGACCGTACAATGCCTACTGAAGTTGAGAATGTATGTTGCCTGGAGACTCCTAAGGTAGCTGGTGTGCAGTGTATTGAAAGAACTATAATAAAGTAGCCTAGCAATATGTAGAGCTATGCAGTAATGCTTGTTAGTAATACATGTTGCTGACTGTTAGTAAGCTAACACAGTAGCAGCGATGCTTCTCTGTGTCTGAGCTGCAGAGCTCCACTTGTTGACAGTGCAGGAGAGAGGGGCAGGAGGAGTGTGGAGGAGCACTTCCTGGAGAGGAGTGGTTTATTTCACATATTGACGTCATTGCGTGAAACAGCTCGTTGAAAGGACTGTAGCTCAAACTAAATAAATGACTTAAACATGCGCGAATGAAACAAAACACAACTTTGGGTATGTGTTTGAGGTAGAAACAACGTTAGAACATGGTTAAAAGCTCAGAAAAGTCGATTTCACATAATATGGGACCTTTAAACATTGTCTTATTTTTGGACTATTTCGATTTTGTCTCTGTTTATTTTAGTTTTTATTCGTTGAAATTGTCGATACATTTAGTCAAACAAAAATGATTTGTCAACAAAATTACAGCTGGTACGTAGCCATCGTTCTCTCCTCTCACCGAGGCTGTGTCTTGTTGCTGTTTTCATGACTCTTTTTTTATTCTATATTCATATAATTAGTCTCTTGGTCTGAGTTTGATTTCCACAACCATCAGAATCAGAGAAGATTGAACCCAGTGGATCAAAGGGAGGGGTTCAGACCCACTTCACGTCGTTGACAAAGACAGGACAGGCTTCTTGTTTTGAGAGAGTTGTGTCTTTTGGATTTTGCTCCTGTTTTTTTCCAGTTTGTTTTGTCAGTGATGAAGGTCTGTGTTTCTTTGATCGCGGAGCTGGGTCTGGGTCTTTTCTGCTCGATATTTTCTGCTGTGTCCTTTTTAAAGCCTCTCTTCTTGTATATTTTCTCTTTTCTCAGAATAACCCTCATGTGTTCTCTGTGTGAGTGTAAACAGCTCCGGTTGATCTCTGTTTCTCTGTCGTTCGTCTTTGATCCTCACCACTCGTCGTTTTGTTCTGCTTCAGAAAAACACTGACAGACGCTGGAGAATCCTACAGCAGCTCTGACACTGAACACACCTCCGCTCTGTTCACATTTTACTCTTTTATCAAATAAATGTGTCACGTTAACGGCGACCAACACTCGCTTCAGTGAGATCTGTGATGTCTACAGTGATACTCAGGCTGAAACACATTAAAAACATTCCACTGAAGCCTTGTTTGAGACAAATTCACTACATTTATTTGCTGATTGTGCGTGTTCCTTAACTTTTGGGTTCAGATTCAAAAGTGGGCTGCAGAAAAGAGGCTACAATGATCATATTTGTGTCTTCTTTCAGACTCGTTGAGTTTCGTGGACTTCTCGTTCGTCCGCGAGCCCCAGGACACGGTGACGGTCCGCGGAGGCGTCCTGCAGCTCGACTGCGAGGCGCGCTCCGATTGGCCGTCCCAGGCTCCGCCCACCGTGTCCTGGAGGAAAGATGGCGTCCTGCTGAGCTCCTTTGTGGACGAGCGACGGACGCAGGCGTCGAACGGATCCTTGATCATTCACAACGTGGTCCACTCCAGGCACCAGCGTCCGGACGAGGGGCTGTACCAGTGCATCGCTTCGTTAGACGGGGTCGGCAGCATCGTCAGCCGGACCGCCAGGGTCACCGTGGCAGGTAAAAATACACAAAATACTAATAAAAGTACTGCAGGGGGTTAGGAGTGTGGTCAGACAAAAACAACAGGGTAACAATATCTATTTTTAAAAAAACTACAATAAAATAAACTAAAAATAAAAAATAGATAGAAAATAATATTAAAACTACAAATAAATAATAATAATAATATAAAAAATATTATAAAATATATAGTAAATACAAATAACAATACAAATAAATATATAATAATAATAAATAAAATAATAATAATAAAAAAATAACCTTTACAAAATGGGGTTAGGATTATTGAACTGCGATGGTCACTGTGGTAAAAATACAGATAATATTCAACAACAGGGTAACGGCCAATGGTAAACATCTCTTCAGTGAAGGCAGAAGGCACATTAAATACACATGAAAAGAATTACATGATTAAATATTTAATGACTGAGGGATTAGGGACCTGGGGGGGGTTAGGACACAGTGCTGTCTTTACTCGAATAAACGACTAAACCACATCAAAAAGATAATAAAATGTATAATAATGAGTATGAGATGAATGTATTTGACCAACTGTTGTTTAAATATAAAAAGTACTTCTATTTTAAAGGTGCTCCATCGACAGAAACTGGTTTGTGACGGCGCTTTGGGAGAGTTAGACTTTTGAGTCTGTCTGAGGGCAAAGGTCACAGGTCGATGTTGATGATGTGTGTGATTTCAGATTACTGTCTCAGGTTTTGAACTTCAGATTTGAATGATTATCTTCAAAGTTTCCTCATTTAAAGAATTACTCTTCGTCCTTTTGTCAAATGTTGGAAAAACAATGAGAATATTAAAAATGTGTCATAATCAGATGAAAATATGAATAATCTTCTTCACCATCTTATTTCTTCTTTGGGATTGAGAATGTATGGCTGTGTTTTTTCTTCTCTCATGGTTAAAGATGAAAGTGCACTGCTCTGATAATAATCCCATCATCTGTGGCTGTTCGTCTGGTGCTCTGTGCTTCGCTGGAGTCTCCTCTTTGTCGATAATAATAACCTCTGATACTGATCTGACCTCGAACTGTCCTTGACTCTTCATCACGAGCCGCTCTGACAGACCTCCGTCGTTCAGGAGGAAACGACGGATACAGACGACGCAAAACAGAGGAAAGACGGGGTTAATGTCGGAGCCAAGAGTAAAGGACGTTATGATAAATATAAACTACATGAGAATGACTCGATGTGAAGAATAAATGAAGGCGTCTAAAACAGGCTTTATTCTCACAGACAGCAAGACAGCCTCAAAATTATACTAGTAGAGTGTCCCATTTATGCTCCACCAGGGACACAGCAGATTTTTGATCTTGTTCTGTTTAAAATGTTAAATAAATGTGTTTCTGCTGCTTTCTTTAGAGCCTGGCCTTGTCTCTGTAAATACACAGGCAATAATCTAATCTGTGTTGTATTATATTTTATATTCATTTTCCCACTAATCTATTATTGTAGCAGGATTCTGAATGAGTAAAAAAACATGGACGCCCATTGTTTTCAGTGACTTCCAGGTTACTTCCTGGTTTTCCCGTCCGTCGGGTTCCACCTGATCCGTTCAGACCAATGAGCTGAAGAATCAAAGTTATTATCAGAGAATTCAAGTCCAGTTTATTTCTTGTGTCATTCTTTCTTGTTCAGAATAATCTCAGACGCTCCAAAAACAGGAGGAAATATGTTTAAAGCGTGTTTATCGTTGTGGCTGAGTCATAATGTTTTTACCAGCGACGTAAACACAGAGGATTTTAACTCTGTAAATGTCACCGAGACATTAGCAGCTGCTTTATTCTCTTCAACAACAGCAGCAAGAGACATTTGATTAACGACACGCAGCAGGAGGATGGATCTCAGCGGGACTCTCTCGACCTGTTTGTGGCGTGTCTTTATGTTTGTGAATATTTGTGGCTCAGTTTGAGCTGAACCTGTCGCTGCGTCGCTGACTCATGTTCGTGCTGCGTTGGTCTCTGGAGGCGCTGCTCTGACGCTCACTCGCTCCGACAGAACTCCGCCGGAGACAACGACGCTGTCGCCTCGCATCTGATGATGTCACCGCGTCCCACAATGCACCAGTCACACACGCTTACATCATCGTTTGAACCGGGCGCACAAACGGGGGCGACACTTCTTCACACTCTTCAGGGTTTTTGAGGAAAATTCATGAGATTCGGAAAAAAAACATAAAAATGAGGTCGACGTCGTGTTGTGGTTTCCTTCTGCTGCCGTCGACGATGTTCGTAAAAGGTGGATTTTCTTGATGTAATCAGTCTTTTCAAAGCCACTGTAATTCTGAAGGGAACGCCTTAAACCTGCATGAACTCTAAATTCTCTTCATCTCATAATTAAATTTGTCTGATCATTTGCCAATTCTGAGCTGGTTTAGTATTAAACCAAATATTGATGTATTTGGTAACACTAGCTGTGTTTCCATTACACATATGCGCAAAATTTTATTGATATTCTAGAAATGTCGAAAAAACACAATTTCACAATCACAGTGTTTCCATTAAATCATACATGGAATAAAAACAAACGTATTTGTGTCATAAGTCATTCAAAAACATGGCGACGGATGTAAACGTCACTTTGTAGAAGCAGAGACATTTGGAGTGAGTAACACGACCGTCCTCAGGTGTGTGTGTGGCTTTTACTACTTCCTGTCAACTTGAGTAGTCTCCGGTTGTTGATCACGTGACTCGTTTCATTCAATAAAAGTGTTTCCAAATATGCCAATTTCGATTCGCCTGAAAAACTACCTCATCTAAGCACAAAAACTTGTTTTCGATAAATGCGAGTTTTTCCAAAGTTGTCGTGAAATTTGCACAATTTGACGATCAGTGGAAACGCAGCTACTTTTGGTAACACAGAATAACACACTCTATTAAGCAGTATTTAAGTGTTTGTAACAAGTGCTTTATAGTTTATAAAGCATTAATCCAACATTTATAATCACTATTACAGTGGTATAAATGTTTTATGTATTAATGATTAACTACAGTTTTATTGTGCGAGTTACTATATACTATAAAATTTTATTTTTTACAATTAATTTTAATTTACTAATTTTTAAAAAAGGGAATTTTTATTTTACCTGAATCAGTGGATTTTTGGAATATTCCGTAAAGGCTTGATTTTTGTCTAAACTTGTTCAAAGGAAAAAACAAAACAAAACAATGAATTCCTGACGTTAATGTTCCTTCAGGCTAATGTTCTGATGTAAAAATGTGAGCTCAGTGTGAGTCTGAGACACAGCAGGACTCGTCTGTCCCGCTGTGTCCCGTCCCGTCTCTGAACCCTGCAGCTCTTCATAAACCGTTCGACTGACCCTTACTTCACAAAATATTTGACAACTATGTGCAACAAACCCATTGTTTTCTATATTTTCCACTGAATAAGATGTTTTTGGTTAGTTTTGTGGCGGAGACTTTAGCTCTTGACTCCATCTAGTGGCACACAGAGGTATATGTAGAAACACTTCTGTCTGTGTGGATTATTTAGATCTGTTTTCTATGAATGCTTCTGCTCAGTGTCTTTAATGGTTGACCCTGTTTGTCCTGCTTCTCTGAGGGTCATTACTAATCTGTCTCTTTTGTTTTCATGAAACTGTATTTTGTTTTTGCTGCTGCCTCTCAGCCAAGACTCCATTGGAAGAGAGGTTCTTTATATCAAAGGGATTTTTCTTATTAAATAAAAGTTCAATAAAAAAATAATCTGTATGTGGAATAAATAAAAGATACTGACTTTGACAAACCTTTAATAAAAGTAAACTAGCATTAAAAACATCTGAGATTTACAGTAAAATTAGAATATACTGGGAGTATGGCTATAGTTTTAGTTTCAGAAAGGCTCCAAGTGCAAACACAGAAATCCTAATCTTTAAGTACAATTAAAGCCCAGCCTTAAGAGTTAAATATCAAAAGATGTTTCCTAAAACTAATGGATTTTCAGAGCTGCTCAGACCGACTCCTGCTGAAGTGACTCAGTAAACTCTTGTTGAGAATGAGACAAATCTTAATAAACACTCGGCTCAAATGCATTGGTCAGTGGCTGCATTAAATAAACAAATGTCTAAGTCTTGCAGGAGAAAGGAGTTCAGTCCCAGCATGATTCAAGGTTTTATAAATGTCTGTCTCAGGAACTAAATAACCCTGACTCACCAAAGCTCAGGCTAGAGTTTAGAGTTTATTAAGAAAAATCAGGAAAAGCATCTAAATAAGTGAGCAAGAAAAACCCAGCACGAACAGACAAACTGACAAAACAAAACCTGACCAACAGCTTCTGGATGTGTCACGTTTGAAGATTTGGTGGATCTTTTTTATCTTTTTAAACCAGCTCCTGTTTCAGAATTTAACCTTTGACCTGTGTCTGTTCCTCCCAGGGCCCCTGAGGGTGGTGGCCCCCACAGAGCCCGTGTCCTCGTTCTTGGGGGACACGGCCCTGCTGCGCTGCGAGGTCTGGGGCGACCCTCGACCCCTGATCCGGTGGCAGAGGAACAGACTGGACCTGGACCTGAGGCCGGAGCCGGACTCTCGTTTGGCCCTGTTACCGTCCGGGGCCCTTCAGATCAGCCAGGTCCAGCCCCCGGACTCCGCCTCCTACAGGTGTGTGGCCGAAAACCCCGGGAGCTCCAGGACCGGGACGGAGGCGGAGCTACGGGTCCTCACAGGTGACACAATCCTCGACATCAATATTCACTCAACATTCACTCAATATTCACTCAACATGACATCAGTGTAACTCATAAAGGTTCAGGTGTGTTTCTTCACATTTTTAATTTACTCCAAAAAAAATGTAGATATAAAATACTGCAGCCTCTTCACGAAAATGAAAATAGTCACTTTTCTTTCATATTAAACAAAATGGAAAGCTTCTGAGTCAAATAATCATGTCTTTTATTTTATTTTTTATATATTGTATTGTATTTTCTGATGTTGTGCTTCAGTTAAAAACACACGCGTTCAGGGCCATAATTCCTCCTGAAGGAAGCTGTATTTCAGTCTGACTTTTGCTCCTGTGACCTCTGACCTCTGCCGTCTCTGATAAAAACTTCATAAAGCAGCTCCATTAATGTTTAAAGACTCTTCATTAAATCTGGATCCAGACTCATCTCAGACTCTTCTTTCATTTTTCAGTCTCACATTTTCAGCTGAAGACATTAACAACGAGCTGAAGGACAGTTCCTCTTTTTGAGTTGGAGATTTGAAAAGAGGAACCAATAAATGTACCTGCAACTTAAGAAATATGAAATATTCCTTCAGTCCGACTATTATCAAGCCTCTGAGTCCGAATGGAACAGCGGTGTCTTGATAATGTGGTTTAAGGCTCACAGAACAATACAAGAGTTTAGAGACAAGCGTTTGGAGCAAAACAAGAAGTCATTTACAACTTAAGTTATATTTGTGTTGGTTTGACTGAATGATTGTAGATTAATCCAAACAAACTCAAGTAAATGTAACGAGTTATTTTAGTTTGATGCAAGCTTCTTTTATAAAACAAACCAAATATATTACGTTCTTCCAAATCAACTGGAACTTAAGATGGCTACTTCTATAAATAAACTGTTCTCTGATATGACCAGGGTTTTATTTGTAACCGGTTAAGAATGTTGATTGGAATGAATCTGTTTTTTGTTTTTAAATTATTATGACTGTTATTATTAGTTTTGTGTTAAAGAGGGACGTCAGTAAACTTTGCTGTTTGTCTGATTTCCTTTGTTTTTGTCTGAAATTGCAAATAAAAAAGGGAGAAACCAGAAGTAACAGAAACTAAGAAACACTGAGGAATCTGAGAGTTCTTAGTTCAGACTTTGGTGCAGACTATAAACTATAGCATCAGTAAAAACAAACCCGTTTGAGTTTGAGGCTTGTGTGTGAACCTTGCTGTCGTCCCTCGTCCCAGAGTCCGGAGCGTCCCGGAGCCTGGTTTTCCTGCAGAGACCCTCGTCCGTCAGCGCTCTCCTGGGAACAGACGCCGTTCTGGAGTGTTCTGCCTCTGGGTTCCCCACTCCCTCCGTCACCTGGAGGAAAGGGGACGAAATCATCCACAACTGGTCAGTGCTCAACCTCCTCAGGTCTCCTTCTTTAAAAACCTGAGAATAACGGATCCCGAGGTTAAATAAAGACGACACTTCAGAAGCATCCAGGACTAATGACTGTGAACTGTTTTCTGCAGGAATAAGAAGTACTGGCTGCTGGCGGGTTCCAACCTGGTGATCAGCAGCGTCACCGACGACGACTCTGGGACCTACAGCTGCACCGCCTCCAACAAGAGCCACAACATCAGCGCCACCGCAGAACTCAACGTGTTAGGTAAAAATACGTTTAACCAGACAGAAATAAGAGCCTCAACATCAGCACTAAAGACAAACTCAATGTAGTAGGTGTTAAAATAAAATTGAAACTGAATATACTGGAGGTTGTGGGGCTCAAACTGGAAGAAGAGTCAACACTAGACACAACCAACAAATGTTACATGAAACGAGAAATATTAACTAAAAGATAATAACAACTAATAAATGCTGTTTGAAACAAAGATAAACATTAGACAAAAGAACAGTAGATCAGTGGTGGTCCGTCAGGGCTGCTGGCCTAAACATGCTCAGAAAAGTTAATTTATTTTATTTTCATAAATATGTAAACAAAATGATTCTCTATTCTCTGTTCTCTTTTTGTCATATTATATCCACTTAGTTGAGTGGCTTCCAATGTTGTTTATTATGGTACAGTTTTTATCCAATTATATTTCAGCCATGTCGTCCAACCCTGGGCTAGCTAGCCTGTCCCAGCAGGGTTTGTCCTGAAGGCCTCAGCGTGAAATGCACGGCCCTCTACTGCAGTGTAGTATAAGACAAAACGACAAAATGAGCCAAAACAAGTGAGAATTGTTAACGTACTAACCTTTACTGCTTCTTTTATTTAAAAAAGGTCAAACCAGACCATTTTAACCACAAAATACTAATACTTACGTTAAATCAAAGTTTAGATCTGACCTGAAGCTTTTATCTTTGTAGTTTCTCGTTGTAGACTGTATTGATCCTGTAATTATCTCTGTCTCATTAAACACTGAAGCATTACCAACATTTATTCATGTTTCATTTACTGCTGTTTCTCTATTTTTATCTTTTTTGAGCTGTTTCTCTGTAAAATAAGACATATTTCCAACAGAATAACCCATTTCCTTGGTTTATTTCCTTGTTCCTTCGTTGTTGACATCAGTGTCGACCAATGGGAGCGCTCCTTTTTACCTGAAGTGAGCTGTGATTGGACAAAATCCTGCTGTGGACTGATCATTCTCATCTATTAAAATCCTTCATTATAAAGACTAGATCACGTCTTAAGGTCTCATTTTTTCAGATGATTCCTGTTACAATAAACTTTAGGAGATTACACTGAAAAACTAAATGTAAAAGTTAAAGAATCAGGTTCTGGACTTTTAATGTTGACTCAAATCACTGGAACAATAATAGACATATTGTCATTTGTTTAGTCGATATCTGGGGCATATTTTACGTCTCCATCAGAAGTTGCTTGGGACTGTTTTCTTTATTGTCTCCCTCAAAACTCATAATCATTGATATTTGTGTTGAAGCAGCTGCTGGGTCCATCTGTCCCAGTCTCTTCAGGACCGTCCCAGCCTTTAGTTCGGTCTCTGTGGTGCTTTTAGGGACTCTCTCTGGTCTCTGTTTAATCCTTCCATCTGTCTCTCGTTTATTTCTCTCAGAATCATCCTCATCACTGACTTTAGAGACTTTAAAAACTACATCGAGAAACATGAGGAATATGTGAAGATTTAAAAGAAGAACCTGGTTTAGACCTGAGTCCAGTTTATTCTGGTTTAATCCATGTCCAGACCACAGCTGGTTTAAGACCAACAAAAACCTGTTCAAGTCCAAATAAAACTGTTCAAATCCATCTAAAACCTGTTTAAATCCAACATAAACCTGTTCAAATCCATCTAAAAGAGCCAGAGACCACAGCAAACCTTCAGGGTTTAGACGTCTGCACAAAATTAAACCAAAACCAAGACCAAATCAGGTCAAAATGATCTAATTAATAAAAAGGCTCATGGATATTTGGCATCACCTTGATTCAGAATGTAGCTGATATTTTTCTTCTCGTTGTGAAAATGATTTAAACCCAAAATAGTTTATTGTAAAATCAATAATTAGTGTAAAAACAGTCTTTCTGTTCCATCTAGTGTTTATTGTAAGGGATTGTAATAGATGAGAACCTCTATTCAGGAACAGAAAACCTTGGACAATCACATGCTCCAAAAAGGAGCGCTCCCATTGGTCGACACTTGTCACATGACGTTCCAGGAAGTTTAATAGCTGCAGATAAAGTGTATTTTCAGCTGAATATGTCTTTTAACAGAGAAACAGCTGAAAAAAGAAAAGCATCAACAGAGAAAAGGGAGGCAACGTAAAACACAGATAAATACTGTCAATTCAATCACGTAATGTTTAACGAGGAGGAGATAATTGTCGTCCTGACGCTGAAGTCACAGCTAAGCTAACGCTAAACTCTAAACTTCAGTTTGGTCAAATGGATTAGTATTTTGGAGGAAAAACTGGTCTGGTTTTATCTTTTAATAAAAGAGAAGCAGGAGAGGTCTCTAGTCTGCTTTTGGAGGAGAGTCTGAGACAGGGACAAAAAAAAAACCAAACGAGATCCTGGAGCTTAAATGTACGTTACATTAAATTAAATTTCTTAAATGGGTCTGTATCAGTTTGTATTGGTTTATATTGGAGTCTGAGGTGAGAGTGATTAATGTCACACTGAGATTAACTAATGATCCGTTCAGAGGAATATCTGACGAGTCATCACCCGTCGCCATGGTAACCGCCTCCTCGTCCAATCAGCTGCAGATCAGGTTCAACACAAACCTCAGACAGTCTTTTTTTCTTAAGAATCAGCGTTACATATCGTCATAATACACAATGTAATAAAAGATAATGAGTTCTAAACCCGGTCTTATTTCCCTGTGTCCTTCAGAGTAAATCCAGCTGAACACAGCCTGCAGTTATTATTGGAGTTATTATATTCAGTGTTTATTATATTCAGTGTTTACACAACCTTTTCCGTCCAGCGCTCTGTAAACAAGCCGCTTCTGTTTGTTTTCACTCGGAACAAGAAAATAAACCTGACGCCAGACGAGACGAGAGGGTGGTTTAACGTCCACATTAATACGGATTCAACGCAAAATAAAGTAGAATGTTAAAGAATTATAAATTTTAAAAAAAATTCTACTAAAGCAGATAAAAAATAAAAGATCTGAGGATTGAGGCTCATTAAGATCAAAGAAACAAATCTTCACTGAAGGTTTTTCTTTTCGTTTTGACACTTTTCACAATTACAATACAAAAAATGTTCTAATTTTTTTTTACCTTTTTTGGTGATACTTTAATATGAACATTTACTTTATTACAGTAGTATATTAATGTATTGCATTCTGTGATGCTTTTTTTTTCTTTGCACATTTTTTGCAAAAAAAACCCCTAAAATTACCATATTCTAGTATTTAATAAGCTAATTAAAGATAAACATGTCATCTTAAGTTATGTTTTTAAATTTATTGGAATGATATTGTTTTTTTTATGTATTTTCAGATTCCTTAAACATGCAAAGTTCAAAATAAGGTCCTAAATGCCTTAAACAGTGTTTGTTGTTGTGAAAGAAACGTCTTATGTTCCGTAAACGCCCAAAACTCATTCTATATTTATCAAATGTTTCTCCCAAAAAACCGTAGGAGATTTTGTTTTTAGGTTCAACAAATGGCTCAGTTTCAAAACATCAGAATTTCCTGCCTATTATTTAATGTGTCTGGCCTTACAGGGTAAAACCTAAGGTTTCTTCCTTATTTCCTGCGTCTAAAGTGATTAATCCCAGTGCATCATGGGAAGTGTAGTCTGTTCAAATGGAGCCTGTGTTTGTTGAATATAAAACAGCTCTGATTGTTTGGCCTCAGTCCTGACCTTCTTCTGTGCGACACTGGCCTTCAGCGGATTACCCATCAGGCTTTGCAGCTCGAGATGATTACCTGAGCCCCCCCAGAGACACCCCCCTGCCCCCCCGACACAGAGCGAGCGAAACACGGCGACAACGATTAAAACCTGCTCTCAACGGAAAACCAGACACATTCAGATGGAAATGACACTGACCGCACAAATCCACCTGAGGCTTTAGACCTGGTTAGACCTGTTGTAGTCCTGGTTACTGGCTGCACTAATCCACCTGAGACTGGTCCGGACACGGATTTAGACTCAGAGAATGTCAAACCAGGCAGAATAAGAACCTGTGTCTTTCTAATTCTTCCCTAAAAGTGTGTGAAGAAAACAAGCCTGAATCTAACTCAGGTTGGATTACACTGTGTAATCTGAGTCCCTCTGGTTCTAACCTGGTCTTTTTCTGGTCTTTGTGGGTCTTGTTCCAGTCCCTCCTCAGTTCCTGATCTTCCCGTCCTCCTCGGTGTCTCTGGAGTCCACTGATGTGGAGCTGGACTGTTCTGTGACGGGGAACCCTGCTCCCGTCGTGCGATGGCTCAAGAACGGAGAAGACGTCATCCCCTCGGACTACTACCAGATCCAGGTACAGACTAGAACTGGACTAGACTGGACTGGACCAGACATAGGTACGGACTAGACCAGCATTAGACCAGATTGAACCAGGTAAGGACTAAACTGGGGTATTTTTGTTCCAATCCTGGTCCTGACCCGGTTTTGTCTGGTCTTCAGGACGACAGTAACCTCCAGGTCCTGGGTCTGGTTTAGACCTGGTTCAGACCTGGTTTAGTCCTGGTTTAGTCCTGGTTTAGACCTGGTTTAGTCCTGGTTTTAGACCTGGTTTAG
>CM072159.1:33462159-33464659 GCA_036850595.1 Rhyacichthys aspro
TAATCTGAGTCCCTCTGGTTCTAACCTGGTCTTTTTCTGGTCTTTGTGGGTCTTGTTCCAGTCCCTCCTCAGTTCCTGATCTTCCCGTCCTCCTCGGTGTCTCTGGAGTCCACTGATGTGGAGCTGGACTGTTCTGTGACGGGGAACCCTGCTCCCGTCGTGCGATGGCTCAAGAACGGAGAAGACGTCATCCCCTCGGACTACTACCAGATCCAGGTACGGACTAGAACTGGACTAGACTGGACTGGACCAGACATAGGTACGGACTAGACCAGCATTAGACCAGATTGAACCAGGTAAGGACTAAACTGGGGTATTTTTGTTCCAATCCTGGTCCTGACCCGGTTTTGTCTGGTCTTCAGGACGACAGTAACCTCCAGGTCCTGGGTCTGGTTTAGACCTGGTTCAGACCTGGTTTAGTCCTGGTTTAGTCCTGGTTTAGACCTGGTTTAGTCCTGGTTTAGTCCTGGTTTAGACCTGGTTTAGTCCTGGTTTAGTCCTGGTTTAGTCCTGGTTTAGACCTGGTTTAGTCCTGGTTTAGACCTGGTTTAGACCTGGTTTAGTCCTGGTTTTACCCGGTCCTAACCTGGTTTTGTCTCGTCTTCAGGACGACAGTAACCTCCAGGTCCTGGGTCTGGTTTAGACCTGGTTTAGTCCTGGTTTAGTCCTGGTTTAGTCCTGGTTTAGACCTGGTTTAGTCCTGGTTTAGACCTGGTTTAGACCTGGTTTAGTCCTGGTTTTACCTGGTCCTAACCTGGTTTTGTCTGGTCTACAGGACGGCAGTAACCTCCAGGTCCTGGGTCTGGTGAAGTCTGATGAAGGTTTTTATCAGTGCGTCGCTGAGAACTCTGCGGGCAGCGCTCAGGCCACGGCCCAGCTCCTGATCCGAGAACCAGGTAAGACCTCACCAAGACCGGACTTAGACTGGACTAAGACCTCACCTGGTCTCCATGACGACGCTCTGTCTCTGTCACATGTGACTGTCTCAGCTTCTCTTCCTTTTGCTTCGTTTTCTGTTCCTCGTTGTTTTGTTTCTCTTTTGTCGAATAAATGTGCAATTAGTTAAAAATAATAAACTTAAAGCTGCAGATTTTATTGTTTTGTTCCTGTCTTTTATTAAAAAATAAAACCAGACCAGTTTTTCCTCCAAAATACTAATCCATTTGACCAAACTGAAGTTTAGAGTTTAGCGTTAGCTTAGCTGTGACTTCAGCGTCAGGACGACAATTATCTCCTCCTCGTTAAACATTACGTGATTGAATTGACAGTATTTATCTGTGTTTTACGTTGCCTCCCTTTTCTCTGTTGATGCTTTTCTTTTTTCAGCTGTTTCTCTGTTAAAAGACATATTCAGCTGAAAATACACTTTATCTGCAGCTATTAAACTTCCTGGAACGTCATGTGACAAGTGTCGACCAATGGGAGCGCTCCTTTTTGGAGCATGTGATTGTCCAAGGTTTTCTGTTCCTGAATAGAGGTTCTCTGTTCACAGTTAATCACATTATCCTCTTTTGTTTAAAAGTGTTATTAAATCAGGTTCTTCGTGGTCAACCTTTTAAAAACCTGGTCCTTTAGTTAAATGTTAATAACTGAGAGTTTTAGTGACTCACATTTGAGAAATCCACTTGAGTTAATGACATGAGCTTAAAGACAAAGACTGGTTTAGACCTGGTTTAGACCTGGTTTAGTCCTGGTTTAGACCTGGTTTAGACCTGGTTTAGACCTGGTTTAGACCTGGTTTAGTCCTGGTTTAGACCTGGGTTAGTCCTGGTTTAGACCTGGTTTAGTCCTGGTTTAGTCCTGGTTTAGACCTGGTTTAGTCCTGGTTTAGACCTGGTTTAGACCTGGTTTAGTCCTGGTTTAGACCTGGTTTAGACCTGGTTTAGTCCTGGTTTAGTCCAGTCAGTCCTCATTCGTTCTCTGCAGTGTGGTCTGTTATAAACCCTGGTCTGGACTTCCCCAAACCTGGAATGGACTAATTTATTCTTTTTCTTTCAAGTCCCTCTAATTCCAATCTTTTTCTTTTATTAATTTCACTGATGGAAGGTTTTTCTCTGCAGTTCTCAGTCGGTCCTGAGCTGACACCTTTTTACAGATCGACAGAAACACTTCCATAAACCCCGTTGTTCTGAGGTGGATCTGGGACCTGGATTCACACATGGATCATCTCGGTATAAACTGTGTCTGATATAATCGCAGGAAAAGCACGGACCACCCTCTGGTTTTGTGCAGATCTGATTTTCTCCTCCAGCTCTTTTCATTTCCTCTGCAGCCCCTGAGACTCACAGGGTCATTTATATCAGAGACAGAGAGATGGGAGCAAGAGGCGAACAAAGAGACCAGGAACAGAGGAAACCTGGGGAAATCGTGGAGCATTTGAATTACATCTGTTAATATTGATATTTTATTTTGGAAAAGAAGATGGAACTGAGACCAAATTTTAGAGCAAACACAAATAAAATGTGATGGATTTCATTTATTAAAAATGGTTTAAACACAA
>CM072159.1:33469659-33491015 GCA_036850595.1 Rhyacichthys aspro
AGAACAGACCTGCTTTATCTCTGTCTGTTTTCTCTGTGACGAAGTGGGCCCAGGTTTTTACAGTAATCACACAAAAACACACAAAATGGCCGCCGCCAAATGAGGCTTTTACTGGAAACATCACACGGCGGAGCGAGTTCAAAGCTGCTGTTTCTGCTCCAATAAAACCCAGACCGATGCTTTTTCTGAAATATCTACAGACATCAGGCCTGGAGTGTTTCTGACTTCATCCAAGTCCAGTTTTAGTCCTGGTTTAGACTCGTGTTTCCAGAGCACCGTCCGAGAGCAAGAGCTGGAAAGTCCAAAGCCAGTATTTTTAGTGCTGATCTTTAAAACCAGTCTCTCAAAATTAAAAAAGATCTAATGACAATTAAAAGCAACGTCTTAATTTAAAAATGAGCATCAACCAAATTGTTTTAGTCCATATTTTAAAAAATTTAAGCATTGTCTCAAATTGAAAAGTATTTCCCAAGAAGACTCTTGAAAATGAAAAACATTCAGCAATTTAAATAAAGTTCATCTAAAAAAAACAATAATACACCTCTTCAATTAAAACAGGTTTCCCCAGAAAGTCTAACGATCATAACTTAAGATTTTTTTGTTGTTTATTATTTCTTATTTATTTTTGTTTATTTATTTTTTAGGCAACATTTTTAAAAGTCTCCCTCTGCTTTTATTTTTCTAGTGGACATCACAGTGAACATTTCGATGATGCTCATTTTTAAATTCACACAGTGCTTTTAGTTTCCATTGGCTCCTTTTTAATTTTAAGAAATGTCTTTTTTTTTTTTTTTTGAGGCAACATCTTTAAACACGTCCCTCCTCTTTTATTTTTCTTATTGACAAAAACAGTTTTGATGATGCCCCTCAGGGCCACCGTAGTTCAGGCTGCTGTATTAGTCTAATATATTTACAGTCAAGTGTAAAACACTACGAACCATTAAGGTTCTTTCCAGAATCTTCCCGAGCCTGTCTCTGTTTGTTTCTGTTTGTTCCTGTTGATGCAGGAAACACTCTGCTGCCTCTGAACTCAATTTCAGGCCTCATTTCAACCAGCTGCTGGTCACGTGCACACCCACACATGCACGCTCGCGGGGCTGCCCGTCACGTGCACGCTCACGGTTCAAACAGATATTTATTTGTCGACTGGAGCAGAAAGAGGTTTAATGGAAACAGAACGAGATATTTTAATACGAGAAAACTGGCGATAAATAAACAGAAGTGACTGAGATTGAGTGGATCTGTGTGAAGGGTAAAGGGCAGTTATTATTGGACGGCTGTTGGATTTAAATCATGGTCAAGTGATGAGGCCTTTGTCAAAATGGCCGCCACAGAGATGTAATTCTTCCTGGTAAATGTTAGTCACCAGTGATTTTAAACAGTAACTAATTATTATTTTCATCCCCTTTGTCCTGTTTTGGGTTTAGTCCTGGAGACACATTGAGTCCAGACACCATCAGGGTTATTCCAGCCGCGCTCCAGCCACACCTCTTTGTTCTCTAGGGTCTGAAGGAGTCCAGGTGTGAAAGTTGGAGGAGATTTTGTTCACACAATCAGGTCTCGCTGCTGTGATCGGTGCTCGGTGCAGATCTCGGTGGATCTGAAAGTGGCTTTAGATCAGACCATTTACATTCATCAGTTCCACACAGACTCCTCACAGAAAGTCTGTCAGCCTCGGGCTCGAACCCACGAGGAGCACTGCTTACTGCTCTGACACCGAGCAGCCCATAACACATCTGTTACAAGCAATAATAGAAGTACTGCAGTGTGGTCTAATGAAGTGCACATCAGAGAACGGCTCCTTATTTAGCAGTTAGCGCTACATAAGCTAAAGGCTACAGGCTAAAGTCACTGGAATCATATGTTACATTTATTGCAGAATCACAGGTTCTTTGTAGCAGTAGATTGTTTAAACGCAGCAGCCGTCTCTCTGTTAAACCTCACGGAAACTCTGAGACCAAGAAAAGACAGGTCTAAACCAGACGAGGACAAACTGTGCTAAAAGACGACTTTTTGACTTGAGTTCAACCTCGAATAAATGTCCAGCATGAATTCAGACAAACCCAGGGCTTATTTGATAAACTAATAATCTGTGTTACTGTTTTTATTTCCTCAGACTCATTTAAAGCAGTGTATGTTGTTGTCCCAGAGACTTGTCTGCGATCTGTGCTTTTGTTCTGTTTCTGGTGTGTTTCTCTGTAAATCCCTGTTCTGTCCTGAAAGGTGTTGGAGTAAATCCTGTCAGTGTTGGTCACAGTCGGCCATTTTGTGTCTGTGTCGCCACAGTTTCACATAAAAAAGATAATCAGACTTAAACCTGAGAAATGTGAAGACCCTACAGAGACTTTTTACGTTAACAGAAGCCATGTTTACTCTAGAAACTGCACTTATAACTTCTACATTTTATTGTGAAGGCCTCTCTCTTCACTTCCTGCTCTCTTCTTCTTCTTCTTTTCCTGTTTCCTGTTGTTTTGTTCCTTCATTCGTCTCCTTTTACTTTGATTGCACTCCCCTTCCTCCTCCTTCCCTCAGAAACCACTCCCACTCCCATCCCAAGCCCCGCCCCTCCCGCTCTAAACCCCGCCCCCTCCTTCCCTCTGGCTCCTCCCACTCCCGTGACTGACTCCTCCTCCTCCTCTGGTCCTCCCCCAGCGGCCCCCAGCCCCGGAGTCCCCTCAGCCCCCAGAGACCTGCAGAGCCTCCAGGTGTCGTCCCGGTTTGTGCGTCTGAGCTGGAGCGCCCCCCTCAGGCCCGGAGGAGCACTGCACACCTACGGGGTCTACTACTCTCAGGACGGGACCAATAGGTGAGGGTTTAAGTCCGGGTTAGACCGGGGTTAGACCAGGTTTAGACCCATTTCAGCCTCACACACGTTTCATGTTTTGCCTTTGTCTGAAAACGAAACATTACGTGATGTTTTCGTCTTCGTCGAGCGTCCCAGAGTTCAGTTGGAAGTGCTCTGAGTCTTCAGTTTGAACGGGTCTCGGAGCAGGTTTGTGTTACTGAGGTTCGTCTGGAGCTTTCACATTTATTTAAGTGAACTGTACCAAACACATCCTTAATTTACTCTAAGGCTGTGTTCACACTTGTCTCCACTTCATTATTTTGCACCAAAACAGAAAACGATCCATTTAGTTTGATCCTTGAGTAAAAAGCCTGTTCCAGAGCGTTCACAGCTGCATTTAAACTGCACCAAACACAATAAAGATGCCTTTTTTAAGAAACACACTGGTGTTAGCCCAGATGCTAAGCCATTCTCTTCTCAGTGCTTTATTTTTGCCCTCTGCCCATGTTTTTAGTTTGACAATACTGTATTGTTTTGGTCTGGGGAAAACTAAACGTTATGTCATTTTTTTTGCCAATTAACGATGCTCTTCCTGTTTAGACTCGTTTGTGGGTCACTTGGCGTTGGCCCTGAATTAGTCCCAGCAGTTTAGACCTGGTACAGTTCATAATCACTTCATAATAGTCACTGTCTGCTTTATTCAAATGAATCTGAGTCAAATTAGCATCATAAACACTAATATTAAAATCATTCAAATATGCAAATGACACTATTTATTTATTCAGTTCAAAAGCATCATACTTTATTTTTAACCTTCACAGACGACTCACGTCTGGAATATAAGCAGGTTGTGTCTTTAAATCCTTTGTTCACGTTTCACAGAGAACACAGTGAACCTCATTTCCTCGTGTTTTCTTTTCTTTTCAGTAACAGAGCGAGGGGCAGGTCTCAGCAGAGTCTCAGTGACAGGAGCCCGTCCCCAGCCGCCGTTAAACTCCGTTAAACGCCGCTAAACGCCGCTAAACACCGCTAAACTGTTAAAGCGTTAAAGGCCGGCCTCTGACCTGCTTCTCTCTCAGACGTCCTCAGAGAATCACACTAACTACAGCTGTTACAGAGAGACCAGAGCCACCGACAACAGGCTCATTCTGCAGAAAACAAACAGAACAAAGACTTAAAAACACTCAAAACAGAAAATTCAAGTGTGGCATGATACAAACATTTCAATACGACCATTGTTTCTGCTGGAAACTAGATTTTAATGAATAAATCATGGTTTCATTTAAATTTCCACTGAACTAAGTATTAACCCTGGCTTAGATTAAAGTCTAAATGCTCCTGATGTAACTATACTGTTCATTATCAGACTGTAATGGAATGAACACATGAGACTTATTCATCAACTCTAGAAATGAAGAAATGATACGTGTGATGGGGCCTTCATGAATACATTCTAAATCTCTATCTTGTTATATTCATTTATTCTTGTTGGTCGTACAGTTTATCAGCTGAACATTTAGAGTTTAACAAAGACTGGGTCTGAACATCTCCAAAACCTGACTCTAGAGGAGTGTCCCCGGTCTGTAGTGGTCAGGATCTGTTAGAAAAGCCATCTAAAACCTGTTCAAATACACATAAAACTGGTTCAAATACACCTAAAACCTGTTTAAATCCACCTAAAACTGGTTCAAATCCATCTAAAACATGTTAAAATCCAACTAAAATCTGTTCAAATCCACCTAAAACAGGTTCAAATCCATCTAAAACCTGTTCAAATCCAACTAAACCCTGTTCAAATCCATCTAAAACCTGTTCAAATACACCTAAAACTGGTTCAAATCCACCAAAAACTGGTTCAAATACACCTAAAACATGTTAAAATCCATCTAAAACCTGTTCAAATCCAACTAAAATCTGTTCAAATCCATCTAAAACCTGTTCAAATCCAACTAAACCCTGTTCAAATCCATCTAAAACCTGTTCAAATCCAACTAAAACCTGTTCAAATCCATCTAAAACCTGTTCAAATCCACCTAAAACTGGTTCAAATCCACCTAAAACTGGTTCAAATGCACCTAAAACTGGTTCAAATCCAACTAAAACCTGTTCAAATCCACCTAAAGCTGTTTCAAATCCATGTAAAACCTGTTCAAATCCACCTAAAACTAGTTCAAATCCATCTAAAACCTGTTCAAATCCAACTAAAACCTGTTCAAATCCATCTAAAACCTGTTCAAATCTATCTAAAACCTGTTCAAAAGGAGTGCTCCATTCAATAACTCAGTAACTGTGCCTAATGCTTTGTTGTTGGGGTTTCTTTGGCATTTATTGAGTTGAGGCTGCAAAAATGTGAAGAGAGTGTTCCCTTTAACCAAACTTCCTTTTTATCCACATTTTCTGCAGCTTTAGTAAATAATCAGCTTTATTGATTGGTTCATCTTTTGCAGTAAATGACACTCACAGATGAATGTCTCAGAGCGAGTGATTAAATCTGACATTTCTATGGCATTAAAACCATCACAGAAAAGCACAGCCAGAAGAAAGAAAATTATAGCTATTCAAGAAAACATGCTGTATTTTTAAAATCATTTCTGAATATTATATAAAGTTATGTGTTTTTCTGATTCCAACAGTTTTCTCAGTTTCTGTTTGTCTTTGAATAAACGCAGCCTGCAGCTCTGGGTTCAGTCTGGTCTCGTTCTGGTCTAGATGGAGTTTAGTTGAAGATGTGGAGGCGGCAGACGTCGAGTGGGCGTCTGACCCCTGAACCCTGACCTCTGACCCCGACAGAAACAGGCCTCAGGGAAAAACATAGATCTATGAAATAAATAGAGAAATAAACCCAGACTGAGGCTGAACTGTGGCCTCTCTGTGGAAGAGTTTCACAGAAAACAGCAGCTTTAAGAGTTTATAATACTATAGAAAACTGAGTGAGTTATTTTACATCATTAGGTTGAAGTACTTGTTCTCTAGTGTTTATTAATATTTGTATTGTTATATTTTATAAAAGTGTGTGAAAGTAGATAATTGTAAAAATTGAGGTCAGTTTTTTACACTTTCACAAAACTAGAGAGAACAGGAAAGAAGTAAAAGGGGTTGGTTTGGAAGAGGTTTTAGATGGATTTGAGCTGGTTTTAGAAGGATTTAAACATGAATTTGTTGGATTTGATCAAGTTTATTGTTTCTAATTTGAAATTAAAGAAATATTACTATGGTTAACTGTTAGTATTTATTTGCAATGTACATTAAAATGTAATTATCCAAACAACGAGATGTGTTTTAGAGTTTTGTCTGGTTTTAATCAGATATCTTTACTGCTGTGAGTGTTCTTGACTGAACACAGTAAAATATGGTCTGTTTGAATATAAAGATATATAACCATTATTTTAACAATAATATATCACCTTCTTTTCCGTAGAGCCTGACCAGTATCTGCAGAGTGGCTCTATTTAACGAACACTCAGGTCTCGTTCATGTATTTTCCGTCTGAACCGAGCTGAGTCTGATCAGAGGCAGATTAACAGATGCACACTGCAGTAATCTGTGGATTAGCCCTCGCTGTTTCTGTGGATTAACCAGATTAACACTGATACAGATCAGATTAACACCGCGGGGTTCGACTGCTGCTGGTTTTAAACTGTGATCTGCTCTCTGTCAGAGTCTGAGGGTTTCATGTAAACGACACAAAGTCCAGTTACTTCCAGAAAAGAGCTGTGTCCTGCTCTCACGTTAGTATTTGGACAAATTTAAATGAAAAAGTTTAACTGTAATAACTGAACGAGCTGATAGAAGATTCATGGAGTTTGGATGAAAAATTGCTAAAAAGGGTCGATTTAAAAACCTGTATAGTTTCTGCTTTTGAGGTGAAAAGTATAATTAAAATGGAAGTCTATGTTAGGGTGCATCTCCTGAAACTTTAGGGCGAATAATTCAAAATCTGTAAATTATTAGAAATCAATGAAATGCCACAGAAATAAGAGATGTTAGATTCCTTTACTCATAGTTTAAAGGATAGTAATTACATTTGTCAAAAGAGAGAAAATCCATATAAACAAATATATCTAAAAAATTATAGAAAGTACAAAACACACACAACAAAATGGAAAATGGTTAAATGTTTTCTGTTCCAGAGAGAGGTCTGTGAACGTCTCTGAACCCGAGTCTCTGGAGCTCACTGTGTCCAACCTGAAACCAGAAGAAACCTACAGCTTCAGGGTCATCGCCTACAACGAGGCTGGACCTGGAGAGACCTCTGGACCGCTACGAGTCCAGACTGAACCAGACTGTGAGTGTGTACCCGAACCAGACCGAACCAGGCCAGACCAGACTGAACCAGACCAGACTGAACCAGGCCAGACCAGACTGAACCAGGCCAGACTGAACCAGGCCAGACCAGACTGAACCAGACTGTACCAGACCAAACCAGACTGAACCAGGCCAGACTGAACCAGACCAGACTGAACCAGACTGTGAGTGTGTACCCGAACCAGACCAAACCAGACTGAACCAGACCAGACTGAACCAGACCAGACTGAACCAGACTGTGAGTGTGTACCCGAACCAGACCGAACCAGGCCAGACTGAACCAGACTGTGAGTGTGTACCCAAACCAGACCGAACCAGGCCAGACTGAACCAGACTGTGAGTGTGTACCCGAACCAGACCGAACCAGGCCAGACTGAACCAGACTGTGAGTGTGTACCCGAACCAGACCGAACCAGGCCAGACTGAACCAGACTGTGAGTGTGTACCCAAACCAGACCGAACCAGGCCAGACTGAACCAGACTGTGAGTGTGTACCCAAACCAGACCGAACCAGGCCAGACTGAACCAGACTGTGAGTGTGTACCCGAACCAGACCGAACCAGGCCAGACCAGACTGAACCAGACTGTGAGTGTGTACCCAAACCAGACCGAACCAGACCAAACCAGACCAAACCAGGCCAAACCAGACCAAACCAGACCAAACCAGGCCAAACCAGACCAAACCAGACCAAACCAGACCAAACCAGACCGAACCAGACCAAACCAGACCAAACCAGACTGAACCAGACTGTGAGTGTGTACCCAAACCAGACTGAACCAGACCAAACCAGGCCAAACCAGACTGAACCAGACCAAACCAGACTAAACCAGACCAAGTCCAGATTTAAACCTGTGAGCAACTGTACAAAACCAGACAAGACCAAAACCAGAACTGCTCAAAGTCCAAACCAAACAGTCCTTTGTGAGAAGCTTGTTTTTCAGGATCATGTGAAGTTTTGTTTGTTTGACATAATTAAATTAAAACTGAAAACAGTAAATGCATCTGTTCAATACGACTGCATTAAATCTCCTGAGACCATCTCCACAAACAAACACCAGCTGTTAAAGCTCCACGGCGACGAATTCAAAACTAAGATCACAGCTACTTCAGCACATTTTAGAAATTCCAGTGAAATTAGTGATGCCTTGGTCCATGAGCTCTTGATAACGACCTTTAGACCTTCTGTCACATTTAAATTAAACCAGCAACTCAACAACTTCTCTGTTCTGTCGTCGTCTGAAGTTCGTCCTAAAGCTACAGGATCCATTTGAAGATGTCACTGCGTGTTTCTAAATGGACTGTCCTCCACAAACCTCTTTTAGACTGAAAGAACTGTGCAGCGTTTTGTTGTGATTGTTGTGGCTGTGTCTTTGTGAATATTTCCTTAAACTCATTATTATTGTGAAAGTGTAGAAGCATGTTTAACTTCTTTTAATGTTTATGTGACGTATGTGGTGGAAATGTGGACTTTTATTGTGATAAAGGCTGATGGGGATCCTTAAAGCAACAAATCAACAAATGAAGAAGGTTGTCCGTCCAGAACCATGAGGTCAAACCAGTTTAAAGCCTCTGAATATTACTACAGCCCAGTCCTTCACTAAAGACACATTTATTTAACTCAGCTGGACTTTAACTCCTGATATTTATTCATTTTGATCTATTTTATAGTTTTTACTTGTTTTAATGTCAACTTTACTGTTAAATGTGTTAAATGAATAGAGTTGACTCTTCTGTAAAGACATAAAGGGTTTGTCTGTGTTTTCTCTGACTCCCGGTGGTTGTGTTCTCCAGTGCAGGTCCCCAGTCGGGTGAGGGGCCTCTCCGCGGAGCCCCTGTCCCCCTCCTCGGTGATGCTGAGCTGGGAGCCCCCTCTGCAGCCGAACGGACCCCTGAGCGGGTACAGACTGCTGTGGACCGAGAGCCCCTCCGGGAAGGAGCAGGTGTGTGGCTCCGGAAACACTCACCTGTGGCTCCTCCAGTTCCGTTTTCACTTTTCTTCTCTTTTTTGTGCAGACGGTGGAGGTGAGCGCTCAGAGCTACAAAATGGAGGGTCTGAATAAATTCACCGAGTACAGGGTCCGGGTCCTGGCTCTGAACCGGTTCGGGGCCGGGAGCCTCTCTGATCCGGTCAGCGTCACCACTCTCTCCGACGGTAACACCTTCACTTTTGTTCTTAATTCATTTAGTTTTATTTCATCTCATTTTTAGAAGCAGCTCCACCTTTTTTCAGCTGGAGTTGTACTTTTAGCAGAGACGGAAACAAACGGATGAATCCAACACAAAGAAATCTACTGCACAGTTTGAGTTACACTTGATCCAACTTTTGTCTTGAGTCAAGCTTTTACAAAATAATCACAGATAAAACCATTAAAAAACTTTTGGAGCTTTTAGGTTTGAATAATGAGAAAAAATAAATGAAATGAGAAACAACTGTGTAGAAAAAAACAAAGGCAAAAGGGAAGAAAGATGAAAATAAGTCATTAATATCATAAATTTATCATAAAAATGTGCAAATATTTGAACTGCGTCTGTGAATGAAATATTTTTTTAATTATTTTTTAAAATATATATCTTTATTTCATTTACAAAAAATGTTTTTTCACAGTTCTTTATAGTTCATAATGAATAAAATAAAAGAAGAAACAAATCAGAAAAAAATATAAATATTATAATTTTGAAACAATAACTAAATATTTTTGTGATATTCAAACCATTTTTTGTTTTCTGGTATTTTTATTGTCAAATAAACGCTGCTCTGTGATTGGTCGATGTCTGGAGCCTGTACTAAACGCTGCTCTGTGATTGGTCGATGTCTGGAGCCTGTACTAAATGCTGCTCTGTGATTGGTCGATGTCTGGAGCCTGTACTAAACGCTGCTCTGTGATTGGTCGATGTCTGGAGCCTGTGATAAACGCTGCTCTGTGATTGGTCGATGTCTGTTCGTCAGCGATAACAGTAAATGATGTTAATTAAAAACACAGAGAGCAGCTGGATTCACTGATAACGACTAATGAGCCTCTGTCTCTTTCTTTTTATAAAATAATATTCACGTCTGGAGGAAGATTAACATGAACCGAGACGATGAAGAATCAGGGTAAAATGCAGCAGTTTGAGGTGTGTTTCTGATGGTTTTGTGTTTTTTTCCTTCAGTTCCCAGCGCTGCTCCTCTCAACGTGTCTCTGGAGGTCGTCCTGTCCAGAGTGAGTATTTCTTATTCATTTATTCAGGCTGATTTTAATGATCGGAAACTCACTGCTGTTCACTAAAAACCAACAAAAACTTCAAACAAGAAAAAAGTAAGAAGCAAAACAAATAAGGCCAATGTATGTTTCTTTGTTAAAATCCCACACTCTTTCAGCGGAAGTTGCAGATTTATGAAGAAAAAACATATATTTTTATCTTTAAGTCACTGATGCTACACAGACTCAAACACAGCAGCACTGGAACATTGTTAAAGAAGTCTCTAATGTCTCTGAGATTTAAGACTCTCCAAAGAAGTATTTTAATCTGTGAACAGTTTCCTATTGGACTTGATGGCTTATGTTTTAAAGTGTATTTTGATATTGTGTCTTTTATTTTGAATATGTTCAAGAAAGTATAATTAAACTCAAAGTCCATACAAAAAATGAAAAGGAAAGGGAGGAAGAGTAGGTCCCACTGCTCTGTGGTAAATATGAACTCAGTATGGTAGTATCGGTATCAGCAATATGGCTTTGATGCTAATGCTATTGTAGCTCTCTCTGCTGCATCTCTGACCTCTGACCTCTCAGCTCCAGGTAAAAACACACCTGCTCTTCTTAGTTGTCTACAATCCTTTTTGACAAAGACATTTTGGGTGGGGGCCCAGCCTAGCACTCAGGAGACCCGGGTTCAAGTCTCCGTCGGGCTTTGCCCAGTGTCATTCTCCACTCTCTCTACTGTCCACCATCAATAAAGACCAAAAAGACAAAAACATTTGAGTAATGATGAGCCACAGAGGGTTATTTCAATAGAAAAAGAGCAATAATGGACCCAGACGGTGCACTGCTGCCCTCTAGTGCCCTCTAGTGCCCTCTGCTGCCCTCTGCTGGTCAGTTCTGCGTCTCAGTTTTGTGTTATGTCCTACTCTGACTAAAACAGTGCGACCCCCAGTGGACAAATACAGCTACAACAATTGACTCTTCCCAGAATCATCCCGGGGCCGGATGGTACCCTCTGGTGGCCCGGTTTGGCCCATGGGCCGTACGTTTACGTGCAGTAGTTTTTTTAAGCCACACCAGAGAATCATGATTCTATGGAGCTGACATTGTTAAAGCTGTTCACTCTGAAAACCTGAAACTGAACACGTGCTTCATCTGTGGCTCGTCTTAAACAGACTTTATCTGTAAATGTCCTGAAACACTTGAATCAGTTCTGTTCTCTTACACTACACTAATATTTTACCTTTTATTTACCCAGGTAAGTCAGTTAATAACCACTCCTTATTTACACTGACGACCTGAACACAAAAGTATAAAAGATAAAAGAAGGTCCACATTATTTTAATCATGAAAGTGTGAGAGCTGCAGTTTAAAGTCAAAGAGAAAAGTTTGGTGGAACATTGTTAAAGAAGAAAACAGTGTGAAGTGAATGTCTCTGAGATTTAAGACGCTCTGTTCCACTTTAAAGAAGAAGGAGATGGGACTTTTTTATTCCACTGTCAGAGCGACGCGAGGCCCAGTGGCACCAACGAGGTTTAAATGTTAAAGCTCCAGTCCCTGATGTTCTTTCTTGTCCCTGTCTCAGACTCTCCTCCAAAACCAGTCTAGAGACCTCTCCTGCTTCTCTTTTATTAAAAAATAAAAACCAGACCAGTTTTTCCTCCAAAATACTAATCCATTTGACCAAACTGAAGTTTAGAGTTTAGCGTTAGCTTAGCTGTGACTTCAGCGTCAGGACGACAATTATCTCCTCCTCGTTAAACATTACGTGATTGAATTGACAGTATTTATCTGTGTTTTACGTTGTCTCCCTTTTCTCTGTTGATGCTTTTCTTTTTTCAGCTGTTTCTCTGTTAAAAGACATATTCAGCTGAAAATACACTTTATCTGCAGCTATTAAACTAAATTAAAATTAAACTAGAATTTAAAAATACCAGGTACAGTCTGTTTAAACATGTTCCTGCTGGTATTTAATTAATCTTAGTTTTGTTTGTATTTTAGCACTTTGTTATTATTATTATTCACATAGTGTCAGACCGTTTGTTTTGTCCCATATTTGATCTCCCACGACCCACTTTTGGTTCTTGACCCAGTGTTTGGGACAACAACACTTCAGACGGATCCTGTCCCAGGTTTTGACATGTTCTGGTGTTTTCTGGTCTGACAGCTGCCGACACTGAGCCTTCCACAGTTTCAGAAAAAAAGGCATCAGCCGCGTCTCTTTTAAATATGACCTGATTCTGAACCAAAGGCTGAAGTAAAGGCTGTGATTTGTCGACTGTAAATCACTGAGTTGTTGGAGCGAGGACTGAGGAATCCACTGAGGAGATAAATGAGGAGATAAATGAGGGAAGAGGAGGCACATCAGTCAAATAAAAATCAGAGGAATCAAGAATGTGAGAGAAACGAGGCCAGGTCTTTGGAGACTGACTCTGACTGAGGCCAGACTGATCTCAGGACCTTTCCTCAGGACTGAAGGGGCTAGGGAGGAGGGAAGGAAGGAGGGAAGGAGGGAGGGAGGGAAGGAGGGAGGAGGGAGGGAGGAGGAGGGAGGGAGGGAGGGAGAGGAGGGAGGGAGGGAGAGAGGGGAGGGAGGAAAGGGAGGAGGGAGGGAAGGGAAGGAAGGAAGGAAGGAAGGAAGGAAGGAAGGAAGGAAGGAGGGAGGGAGGAAGGAGGGAAGGAAGGAAGGAAGGAAGGAAGGAGGGAAGGAGGGAGGAAGGAAGGAAGGAAGGAAGGAAGGAAGGAAGGAAGGAAGGAAGGAAGGAAGGAAGGAAGGAGGGAGGGAGCTTTAATGATGCAGGACTGAGCTCATGGTGAAAACAGTTGAAGAAGGTTGTGTTTAAATGAGATGTGACTTTGCTACAAAAAGGGTTTATTTTACTTTAAAAATCCAGTTTAAGCTGAATCTCTGCAACGTTTCAAATAAATCAATAAAAATAGGACAAAAATAACCTGAGATTTTAGACAAATCATCAAGTTATTAAAGTCAAATATCTTAAATGTTAGTGTCCTCCTGATGATGAAGATGATGATGATGATGATGATGATGATGATGATGATGATGATGATGATGATGATGACGATGATGATGATGATGATGATGATGACGATGATGATGATGATGATGACGATGATGATGATGATGATGAAGATGATGATGATGAAAACATGAACACAGAAGAGTTTCAGAGCTGTTCTGACTCAAGCAGGCTTCATGTTCATTTTTCAACTTGGAATTTTTTTTCCTGAGTTCCTGAGGAGCACCTGAATGCACCACGTGAGACCATGAATTCTCTGGATTTGATCTTAATTATTTCACTTAAATCTGGCTAACAGGCTTTCTTTAGACCTGAGTATTTCTGGAATCCTGTCTATGGTTTATTTGATTCAGGATTTAGGGCTGAGTGGGTTTTTAAAGTTTTAATGAATGACTAATTAGACTTAGAGAAACTGTATTGATCCAAAGGAAACTGCTTTGTCACAGCTGCTCAGTTTCACACAGACTGCAGTAAATCAAGCAAAAAATAAAGAATTCAACTGAATTATAACCATTTTCTTGTGCTTCTGGACGGGTTCAGGTTTAGGAGCTGAGTCCACACATTGTTCCTGAAGTAGATCCACTTTTTACTCACTCCTCGAATGTTTTTACTTCACTTTCTGCTGTTTTTTCAGTTTCTGCTGCAGTCTGTGGGCGTCGAACACATCCAGGACTGAAACTGAAACTCTGCAGAGGCCCACAGTCAAACAGAGCCTGAACCTGTGACCTCTGTCAGAGCGAGAGTTTAACATTTAAAAAAAACCCATCACATAAAGATTAGAGGGACTTCAACATAATCTGCTGCAGCTTTATTCATCCGTTAATGCATCATTTTCTTATGGAACTATGTGTTAATAACATCACACCTGACTGGTCACATGACACAATAAGACTGGCTCTAATCTTTGTCCACACTGTGTTGAAGTTGACCTTTTACCGTGACCTCGTCCATCACACGCTGAGCCTTAATTCACAAAGTACTTCCACTGTTCAACCCTCCTGGTCCTGGGCAGTTGTTGGTGTTTTTTGAGTTTTATTTTGTCCATTTTGTGTATTTCTGGGTGAATTTTATTTTTCTTAACTTTACTGACACTTAAGTCCCTTCAGCATTTTTTGTGCCATTGACTCCCTCAAAATGCATTCGTTTCAATACACTACCATTTTCCATGACAACCTTTAAAGACATTTTTATCTCCTATGGACCAGGACAATTTATTTACAAACAACTTTGCACAGAAAATAGAAAACTGATCAGAATCAATGTTTCTTGACACTGTCAGACTCAGAAAATAACCTCAAAAAACATAAAAACACAAAGATACTTTAATTACTAAAAGGGGTCACATTTAAGGGGTTAAGAATTCATAAAATTCATAAATATTTATGTTTGGTGAGGACTGAAGTTGATGACGGCATTCATTAAAAAATATGTCGACACAAAATATTTCTGTCAATCTTTAAACAGAATTTACCTGATGTTCTTTTCTTTTAGTTCGTCAAATGCTTTTCTTTTTCAGCTGTTTCTCTGTTAAAAGACATATTCAGCTGAAAATACACTTTATCTGCAGCTATTAAACTTCCTGGAACGTCATGTGACAAGTGTCGACCAATGGGAGCGCTCCTTTTTGGAGCATGTGATTGTCCAAGGTTTTCTGTTCCTGAATAGAGGTTCTCATCTATTACAATCCCTTACAATAAACACTAGATGGATCAGAAAGACTGTTTTTAACAAATGATTGATTTTACAATAAATTATTTGGGTTTAAACCATTTTCACAACGAGAAGAAATAACATCAGCTTCAGTGTGTTTTAATCCAGGACTAGGTGAAGCAAGAGCGACAGAAACAGACTGAAACAAGAAAAAAGAGGAGCAGCTGAATAAACTGAACCAGTCCCACTGTGTTTGTTCACCTCCGTTTGACTCCGAGCTGTTCTTATTCACAAACTCCTCGGATATGTCTCTCTTTCCTGTGATTGGTCGACTCTGTCTCTGCTCTGATTGGTCGGTTCAGTCCGGTCTGGCTCTGGTCTAACTTCAGAGTAAATAAAGCCAGACTGTGACAGAAAACACCAGCTGCTGCTTCACTCTGACTCCACAAACACCACACGACGCATTCAAAGACAGGGATGAAAACACGTTAAAGCCTGTTACATTACGTTCTCAAGATGTATACAACAATTTTATGGATTTAAATCTCCGTAAACACACATGATTTGTTTGTGTTTTGCGTCTCGTTATCTCTCGTTTTGTTTGGAGACGAATGTGGAGCTGATTTTTGCGCACGCTTCAGTTTTTCACTGAACCTCATTCATGAATAATTTTAAGCTGTTTTCAAACTTTAAGAGAACATAACTCCATTTGCCTCTTGTTCCTCATTTGCATATCATTAGCATAACATTAACATAGCAGCCGCTGAAAATGCCCACACACTTATATATTTTATTTATTTCTCTTTTTTAAAACGTCAGGCTCTGAGTGAGATTTAATATAAAAACACTTGAGAGATATCAGAACTAAACCAAGACTAAACCAGGATTAGATCAGGACTAAATAAAGCCATCTATAGGTCTATAGTCTGTAAGTCTAGAGATTAGACTGGGATCTTCTGGAAGTCTTCCTGGTTTTCTTTTTTTGTCAAACAGGAAATCAGGAAGGGGGCAAATACTTTTTCATTGCACTGTATTTATCTCATTTACCATAGCCTGTCTTTTCTCTATATTGTGCTGTTTCTCTGTAAAAAGACATATCCAGAGCTGAATAAACATTCTCTCTGTTTTATCAGCACCATTACTTCCTTATTGACATCAGAGTCGACCAATGAGAGCGCTCCTTTCTCCTGAAGCGAGCTGTGATTGGACAAAGCTGCCATTCAAGCCTAAATGCTCACCTTCTAAAATCCTTATTAATAAAACCTACATAACGTCTTTTTTCAGATGATTCCTGTTACAGTCTGAGATCAGAACAAACACAAACAAATCACACGCTCTGCTTCTGGAAACACATTTTTAATTTCATTGGAATTAATTTGCTCTGAATCCGTTTGTTTCTCGGGCTGTTATTTCCTCCTGTTTTTACTCTCATCAGCGAAAAACGTGAGCCTCGTTCTCATTCCTCTTTTGTCTCTTCATTATGACTGTGTTATGAAAATAATGCTCTCATCATTACGCTGCGCCTCCTTCGAGAACACACAGACCTGAGTGAATACTAAAGACTGCAGCCTCCGACCAGAGTCAAACTGAACTAAAACCAGTCGAAGGAAGGACTGTGTTTAGGAGAAATGTAGTGGCTCTCGACCAAACGTTCTGTGTTTTAATGAGGTTTTTAATTGTGAATGAATCGCAAATATGGCTGTAATTAATCCCAATTAATTGGTCGTTAATTTAACTTTTAATAAACTCATTGAATCATCAATTTAACAGAAGGTACTTAACTTTATTTTGAATCATTTAACCTTGTCATACTTTAACTTTTGTATAGCAGGTATTGCATTACAGAAAAGTATTGATTTTGTATTGCTATTCTCACAATACTTTTCCATTATTTAGATTAGATTAGTTACTTTATATTTGCAAACAACAAAATTAAGATGCACTTTCAGGATACGGACACAAATAAATTAAAAATAATTACTCTCATTCACACTAATATCATTTTTAACCACACAATTAGATAGATTAGGATAAAATGAATAATTACGGTGATAATTACATTCACATTTACAAATCACACACGACTTTAGTCTTTTCCAGGAACCATCTGTGATCTCTTAAAGCACCATTTAGTCTTTGTGGTTTTTCCATCGTTAGCTCCAGTGTTACTGTTGTGTTATTGTTTTTAAATGAACTCTTAACGCAGTCATTTTACCAGCCTTAGTTTAAAGAAGTGCCGTATGTTGACATCAAAAAGGAACCAATCACTGCAGTGAATAAGTTAGCCCCGCCCTCCTCGCTGAAATAACCAATCACAGTTGAGCAGACCGTCCGTCCGGCCCGTACTTTCTAGCATGACCCTCCCAGTGGTGCAGAGTAGAGACACTGCAGAAGGAAGTCGATGCTACTTGTGGCTAACAGATTAGCATAACTGAGTCCAAACAGGAAGTGACAGCTGTAAAAACCTGGAGGAAGGACTGATTAAATCCTGGTCCCGGTCCCTGAACCGCTCAGAGCCGAGGATAATCATCTCTGAGCAGTGATCAATTATCTGTGAACAGCTGCAGTAAATGTTAATGGATTCCACGGTGACGGTCGTCAGGGAAACGGAGGCGGGCGGTTGGCACGGCGACCGGCGACAACACAGATGTTCCCCACAAATAACAACAACAACAGCATCAATCACAACCTCATTACCATTATACACAAGTCCAACTGAGACCGGGTTTAGTCCTGGTTTAGTCCTGGTTTAGTCCTGGTTTAGTCCTGGTTTAGACCTGGGTTAGTCCTGGTTTAGTCCTGGTTTAGACCTGGTTCAGTCCTGGTTTAGACCTGGTTCAGTCCTGGTTTAGACCAGGTTTAGTCCAGGTTTAGACCTGGTTTAGTCCTGGTTTAGTCCTGGTTTAGTCCTGGTTTAGTCCTGGTTTAGACCTGGTTTAGTCCTGGTTTAGACCTGGTTTAGTCCTGGTTTAGTCCTGGTTTAGTCCTGGTTTAGTCCTGGTTTAGTCCTGGTTTAGTCCTGGTTTAGACCTGGTTTAGACCTGGTTTAGTCCTGGTTTAGTCCTGGTTTAGACCTGGTTTAGTCCTGGTTTAGTCCTGGTTTAGACCTGGTTTAGTCCTGGTTTAGACCTGGTTTAGTCCTGGTTTAGTCCTGGTTTAGACCTGGTTTAGACCTGGTTTAGTCCTGGTTTAGTCCTGGTTTAGTCCTGGTTTAGTCCTGGTTTAGTCCTGGTTTAGACCTGGTTTAGTCCTGGTTTAGTCCTGGTTTAGACCTGGTTTAGACCTGGTTTAGACCTGGTTTAGTCCTGGTTTAGTCCTGGTTTAGACCTGGTTTAGTCCTGGTTTAGACCTGGTTTAGACCTGGTTTAGACCTGGTTTAGTCCTGGTTTAGTCCTGGTTTAGACCTGGTTTAGACCTGGTTTAGTCCTGGTTTAGACCTGGTTTAGTCCTGGTTTAGTCCTGGTTTAGTCCTGGTTTAGACCTGGTTTAGACCTGGTTTAGTCCTGGTTTAGTCCTGGTTTAGACCTGGTTTAGACCTGGTTTAGACCTGGTTTAGTCCTGGTTTAGTCCTGGTTTAGACCTGGTTTAGACCTGGTTTAGTCCTGGTTTAGTCCTGGTTTAGTCCTGGTTTAGACCTGGTTTAGTCCTGGTTTAGTCCTGGTTTAGACCTGGTTTAGTCCTGGTTTAGACCTGGTTTAGTCCTGGTTCAGTCTCAGATGTATACCTCTGGTTTTTTACAGTGCTGTGTCAGAGGCACTCGCTGCAGTGTTTCTGAGTAAAACCAGGTAAAACCAGCCTCACTCTGGTCTTTGATCCAGGACCTGCTCAAATCCTGGTGAAACCGGATCCGTCCCGGTTCAGGCCTCATTAAAGCACGATTTACGACAAGAGTAAACTGTGAGCTGCTGCAAACATTGACCAATCACAGCACGGCTCTGAAGTCTGAGTCAACAACGACCAATCACAGCCGGCTCTGAGTCTGAGCCCACGACCACGCCTCTAAGTGTCCCCAACAGCGCCCTGAAGTCTTGAGTCCTGACATCGCGCGTCTAAAGTTGAGTCCAACAACGACCAATCACAGCACGGCTCTGAAGTCTGAGCCAACAACGACCAATCAGAGCGCCCGTCTGAAGTCTGAGCCAACAACGACCAATCAGAGCGCCCGTCTAAAGTCTGAGCCAACAACGACCAATCAGAGCGCCCGTCTGAAGTCTGAGCCAACAACGACCAATCAGAGCGCCCGTCTGAAGTCTGAGCCAACAACGACCAATCAGAGCGCCCGTCTAAAGTCTGAGCCAACACCGACCAATCAGAGCGCCCGTCTAAAGTCTGAGTCAACACCGACCAATCAGAGTGCCCGTCTGAAGTATGCAAATTCTGTAAAAGACACAGCTTTGAGGGTTACATTTACTGAAAGAGAAGGAAATCTAAAATTAAAGTATGTTGTTCATTGTCACATGACTTCAGTCGCTGCCTCAGACCCTTCCTATCTGTTATAACCCCCCTGAAGCCCCCCTCTATTTATAACCTTTATTTGTGTGTAACCCCGCTCTGTGACCCCCCCTGCAGCGCCCGTTCAAACTCCTCCATTCCAAACCCCCCCTTGCAGCGCCCCGTTTAAACCCCTCCATCCCGAACCCCCCTGCGGCGCCCCGTTTAAACCCCTCCGTCCCGAACCCCCCTGCGGCGCCCCGTTTAAACCCCTCCGTCCCGAACCCCCCTGCGGCGCCCCGTTTAAACCCCTCCGTCCCGAACCCCCCTGCGGCGCCCCGTTGGCTCCATGTTGGGACCAGATGTGGAGACTTCAAAGCCCAGACCGGCTCCAGCCCTGACGCCGCTCTGACGGAAACTCTGAGCCCCCTCCTCGTCCTGGGTCCTCCCCAAAAACAGAGGCGTGTCCCAGAGAGAGACGAGGGGAACCAGGACTGGTGCTTTCATTTGGTCCGTTTTTTCCAAAGAAGAAGAGTTAAAATGGCCGACTATGAGTAACCTCCAGGACATGTTGAGGGGAGTTGACCGGGCTCTGCCCAGGAAACGAGTACTGTTCCTGGGTACACATTTGGGGAGGTTCCCTTAACTTTCTGGAAGTTTTATGAGGTTTATGCTCAAGAATAAACCTAAAGGCGGAGCTCTTTTTATTCGGTACATTTTTCCCAAACGTCTTTCATTTGTTTCTTCTTTCCCTAAAAAGAAGGAGTTAACACACACATCAAAGTCAAGGCCCGGGGGCCAAATGTGGCCTTTTTCAATGTTTTATGTGGCCCTTAAGCTGTTGGATTTGACCAATTAAAACCTGTTCAAATCCAACTAAAACCTGTTCAAATCCAGTTAAAACCTGTTCAAATCCAATTAAAACCTGTTCAAATCCAACTAAAACCTGCTCAAATCCAACTAAAACTTCTATCAAAAATCTAAAATTTATCCTGAAATACACAGCTTGGCCAAATCTAATGCCATTTTCATCTACTCAACCAAATAATAAAAAAAAAGTTTTTCTTTTAAATGAAGACATTTCTTTCTTGAAAAAATGAATGTGTCCTCTCGATTCATCCACAATCAGAGTCGATGGAGCCGGCAGACCCTGGAAGTCTCAAGGGGTTCTGCAACACAATCGTGCCCAGGAAAGATGCTCTTTTCTTGGGTAAAGCTGTTCCTGGGCCCCTCGGTCAGTTTAGGGGCCGTGCAGAGGGTTGGAGAAGTGATGGATGTGAGTTTGATTGTGTTTGTACAAAAGGTCCGAGGCCTCTCGCTTCACTAATGATGTAATGGCCCAGGGCCCCTGAACGCCTCATCAACCATCAAATCATCATGACACGATACTCCACTTTACAAACCATCGCCGGTCCCTAAACGCTCCGTCAAATCATCATCATCATCATACGATACTCCGCTTTACAAACCATTGCTAGTCCCTAAATGCATCCATCACAGAGGAATGTCCAGGAAAGGAGCAGTATTTCTGGGTATAAGGTGTGGTCCCCTAACGTCCAAGACAAGGGGGTGTATCGACCAGACTCTGCCCAGGAAACACGCACTATTTCTGGGTACAAATGTTGGAAGACTCCCAAATTTCTCTGGAAGTCTAAGAGGGATAGTGACCAAATTATACCCAGAAATTGAGCTCTTTTCCTGGGGAAATACTGCGGGAGCGTCCCCTGAAATCCTAGAAGTCCCTTCAGGGTTAGTCACAAGACAGTGCCCAGGGAAAGAGCACTTTTTCTGGGTAAAGGTTTAGTGTGTCCCCTCTGATCCAGAAAGTCCACACTACATCTTAAATAAGACCTGGTTTAGACCTGGTTTAGTCCTGGTTTAGTCCTGGTTTAGCCCTGGTTCAGACCTGGTTTAGACCTGGTTTAGACCTGGTTTAGACCTGGTTTAGACCTGGTTTAGACCTGGTT
>CM072159.1:33491115-33513265 GCA_036850595.1 Rhyacichthys aspro
TGTTTGGATGAATGTGTGTGTGTTGTGTTTGGATGAATGTGTGAGTGTGTTGTGTTTGGGTGAATGAGTGAGTGTGTTGTGTTTGGGTGAATGTGTGTGTGTTGTGTTTGGATGAATGTGTGAATCTCGGTCCGACCATCAGTGGACTCAAAAAAGGGCTCTAGAAATCTTTTCATTCATTCGTCTTCCACCGTTTAGTCCTGTCAGGGGTCAGAGGTCAGTGGAGCCTATCCCAGCAGCTTTAGGCCTGAGGCAGGTCGTGACAGGGTTAACACTGACCCACACCCATTGTTCACTTCAGGGTTTTTCCTCGTTAAACTGGGCACAGAAAAGATCTGTTTTTGCAGATTTTATTGCATTTAATGCTTAATCTTGTACATAAATGTATAAAGATTAAAATCTGTATGTTGTTCTCGTTCAGTTTCTGGTTTGCCAGGTTTAATCCAGGTCTAAACCAGGTCTAATCCAGGTCTAATCCAGGTTTAATCCAGGTCTAAACCAGGTTTAATCCAGGTCTAAACTTGGTCTAATCCAGGTCTAAACCAGGTCTAATCCAGGTCTAAACCGGGTCTAATCCAGGTCTAAACCAGGTCTAAACCAGGTCTGAACCAGGTCTAATCCAGGTCTAAACCAGGTCTAAACCAGGTCTGAACCAGGTCTAAACCAGGTCTGAACCAGGTCTAATCCAGGTCTAATCCAGGTCTAAACCAGGTCTAATCCAGGTCTAAACCGGGTCTAATCCAGGTCTAAACCAGGTCTAAACCAGGTCTGAACCAGGTCTAATCCAGGTCTAAACCAGGTCTAAACCAGGTCTAAACCAGGTCTAAACCAGGTCTAAACCAGGTCTAATCCAGGTCTAATCCAGGTCTAATCCAGGTTTAATCCAGGTCTAATCCAGGTCTAATCCAGGTTTAATCCAAGTCTAATCCAGGTTTAATCCAAGTCTAATCCAGGTCTAATCCAGGTCTAATCCAGGTCTAGTCCAGGTCTAATCCAGGTCTAAACCAGGTCTAATCCAGGTCTAATCCAGGTCTAATCCAGGTCTGGTGATGCAGGTTTAATGGAAGGTGTTTCATTTGAACAGTTCAGATCAATGACCCACAGAGAGACCTTCAGATCAATAACTACCAGTAGCATCAGCAGGGTTTCCATTCGTGGACATGTCCAGCTTTTAGCCAGTTCGATTTGGAAATGTCCAGTAAAATAAAAGATCACGGGTCCAAATAAATATGACAAAAATATGATAAAGCACAGCACGTTTCCCTGATCTTTCTCAAGTGTGATTGGCCCTGTGTTGGTCTAACATGTTTTATCTCTACATTCCACCTTAATTCAGTCCCGTTCTGGTTTATTTCCTCCACATTTACCTCAGTTTGTTACTAATGAGCCCCAGTTGGAGTGCTTTACTTCATGTTTAATGAGTTTTATCAGAACAGACCTGCTTTATCTCTGTCTGTTTTCTCTGTGACGAAGTGGGCCCAGGTTTTTACAGTAATCACACAAAAACACACAAAATGGCCGCCGCCAAATGAGGCTTTTACTGGAAACATCACACGGCGGAGCGAGTTCAAAGCTGCTGTTTCTGCTCCAATAAAACCCAGACCGATGCTTTTTCTGAAATATCTACAGACATCAGGCCTGGAGTGTTTCTGACTTCATCCAAGTCCAGTTTTAGTCCTGGTTTAGACTCGTGTTTCCAGAGCACCGTCCGAGAGCAAGAGCTGGAAAGTCCAAAGCCAGTATTTTTAGTGCTGATCTTTAAAACCAGTCTCTCAAAATTAAAAAAGATCTAATGACAATTAAAAGCAACGTCTTAATTTAAAAATGAGCATCAACCAAATTGTTTTAGTCCATATTTTAAAAAATTTAAGCATTGTCTCAAATTGAAAAGTATTTCCCAAGAAGACTCTTGAAAATGAAAAACATTCAGCAATTTAAATAAAGTTCATCTAAAAAAACAATAATACACCTCTTCAATTAAAACAGGGCACGTTTCCCCAGAAAGTCTAACGATCATAACTTAAGATTTTTTTGTTGTTTATTATTTCTTATTTATTTTTGTTTATTTATTTTTTAGGCAACATTTTTAAAAGTCTCCCTGTGCTTTTATTTTTCTAGTGGACATCACAGTGAACATTTCGATGATGCTCATTTTTAAATTCACACAGTGCTTTTAGTTTCCATTGGCTCGTTTTTAATTTTAAGAAATGTCTTTTTTTTTTTTTTTTTTGAGGCAACATCTTTAAACACGTCCCTCCTCTTTTATTTTTCTTATTGACAAAAACAGTTTTGATGATGCCCCTCAGGGCCACCGTAGTTCAGGCTGCTGTATTAGTCTAATATATTTACAGTCAAGTGTAAAACACTACGAACCATTAAGGTTCTTTCCAGAATCTTCCCGGAGCCTCTCTCTGTTTGTTTCTGTTTGTTCCTGTTGATGCAGGAAACACTCTGCTGCCTCTGAACTCAATTTCAGGCCTCATTTCAACCAGCTGCTGGTCACGTGCACACCCACACATGCACGCTCGCGGGGCTGCCCGTCACGTGCACGCTCACGGTTCAAACAGATATTTATTTGTCGACTGGAGCAGAAAGAGGTTTAATGGAAACAGAACGAGATATTTTAATACGAGAAAACTGGCGATAAATAAACAGAAGTGACTGAGATTGAGTGGATCTGTGTGAAGGGTAAAAGGGGCAGTTATTATTGGACGGCTGTTGGATTTAAATCATGGTCAAGTGATGAGGCCTTTGTCAAAATGGCCGCCACAGAGATGTAATTCTTCCTGGTAAATGTTAGTCACCAGTGATTTTAAACAGTAACTAATTATTATTTTCATCCCCTTTGTCCTGTTTTGGGTTTAGTCCTGGAGACACATTGAGTCCAGACACCATCAGGGTTATTCCAGCCGCGCTCCAGCCACACCTCTTTGTTCTCTAGGGTCTGAAGGAGTCCAGGTGTGAAAGTTGGAGGAGATTTTGTTCACACAATCAGGTCTCGCTGCTGTGATCGGTGCTCGGTGCAGATCTCGGTGGATCTGAAAGTGGCTTTAGATCAGACCATTTACATTCATCAGTTCCACACAGACTCCTCACAGAAAGTCTGTCAGCCTCGGGCTCGAACCCACGAGGAGCACTGCTTACTGCTCTGACACCGAGCAGCCCATAACACATCTGTTACAAGCAATAATAGAAGTACTGCAGTGTGGTCTAATGAAGTGCACATCAGAGAACGGCTCCTTATTTAGCAGTTAGCGCTACATAAGCTAAAGGCTACAGGCTAAAGTCACTGGAATCATATGTTACATTTATTGCAGAATCACAGGTTCTTTGTAGCAGTAGATTGTTTAAACGCAGCAGCCGTCTCTCTGTTAAACCTCACGGAAACTCTGAGACCAAGAAAAGACAGGTCTAAACCAGACGAGGACAAACTGTGCTAAAAGACGACTTTTTGAGTTGAGTTCAACCTAGAATAAATGTCCAGCATGAATTCAAACAAACCCAGGGCTTATTTGATAAACTAATAATCTGTGTTACTGTATTTTATTTCCTCAGACTCATTTAAAGCAGTGTATGTTGTTGTCCCAGAGACTTGTCTGCGATCTGTGCTTTTGTTCTGTTTCTGGTGTGTTTCTCTGTAAATCCCTGTTCTGTCCTGAAAGGTGTTGGAGTAAATCCTGTCAGTGTTGGTCACAGTCGGCCATTTTGTGTCTGTGTCGCCACAGTTTCACATAAAAAAGATAATCAGACTTAAACCTGAGAAATGTGAAGACCCTACAGAGACTTTTTACGTTAACAGAAGCCATGTTTACTCTAGAAACTGCACTTATAACTTCTACATTTTATTGTGAAGGCCTCTCTCTTCACTTCCTGCTCTCTTCTTCTTCTTCTTTTCCTGTTTCCTGTTGTTTTGTTCCTTCATTCGTCTCCTTTTACTTTGATTGCACTCCCCTTCCTCCTCCTTCCCTCAGAAACCACTCCCACTCCCATCCCAAGCCCCGCCCCTCCCGCTCTAAACCCCGCCCCCTCCTTCCCTCTGGCTCCTCCCACTCCCGTGACTGACTCCTCCTCCTCCTCTGGTCCTCCCCCAGCGGCCCCCAGCCCCGGAGTCCCCTCAGCCCCCAGAGACCTGCAGAGCCTCCAGGTGTCGTCCCGGTTTGTGCGTCTGAGCTGGAGCGCCCCCCTCAGGCCCGGAGGAGCACTGCACACCTACGGGGTCTACTACTCTCAGGACGGGACCAATAGGTGAGGGTTTAAGTCCGGGTTAGACCGGGGTTAGACCAGGTTTAGACCCATTTCAGCCTCACACACGTTTCATGTTTTGCCTTTGTCTGAAACCGAAACATTACGTGATGTTTTCGTCGAGCGTCCCAGAGTTCAGTTGGAAGTGCTCTGAGTCTTCAGTTTGAACGGGTCTCGGAGCAGGTTTGTGTTACTGAGGTTCGCCTGGAGCTTTCACATTTATCCAAGTGAACTGTACCAAACACATCCTTAATTTACTCTAAGGCTGTGTTCACACTTGTCTCCACTTCATTATTTTGCACCAAAACAGAAAACGATCCATTTAGTTTGATCCTTGAGTAAAAAGCCTGTTCCAGAGCGTTCACAGCTGATATTTAAACTGCCCCAAACACAATAAAGATGCCTTTTTTAAGAAACACACTGGTGTTAGCCCAGATGCTAAGCCATTCTCTTCTCAGTGCTTTATTTTTGCCCTCTGCCCATGTTTTTAGTTTGACAATACTGTATTGTTTTTTTCTGCTCTCGGGAAAACTAAACGTTATGTCATTTTTGTCGCCAATTAACGACGCTCTTCCTGTTTAGACTCGTTTGTGGGTCACTTGGCGTTGGCCCTGAATTAGTCCCAGCAGTTTAGACCTGGTACAGTTCATAATCACTTCATAATAGTCACTGTCTGCTTTATTCAAATGAATCTGAGTCAAATTACCATCATAAACACTAATATTAAAATCATTCAAATATGCAAATGACACTATTTATTTATTCAGTTCAAATGCATCATACTTTATTTTTAACCTTCACAGACGACTCACGTCTGGAATATAAGCAGGTTGTGTCTTTAAATCCTTTGTTCACGTTTCACAGAGAACACAGTGAACCTCATTTCCTCGTGTTTTCTTTTCTTTTCAGTAACAGAGCGAGGGGCAGGTCTCAGCAGAGTCTCAGTGACAGGAGCCTGTCCCCAGCCGCCGTTAAACACCGTTAAACACCGTTAAACGCCGCTAAACGCCGCTAAACACCGCTAAACTGTTAAAGCGTTAAAGGCCGGCCTCTGACCTGCTTCTCTCTCAGACGTCCTCAGAGAATCACACTAACTACAGCTGTTACAGAGAGACCAGAGCCACCGACAACAGGCTCATTCTGCAGAAAACAAACAGAACAAAGACTTAAAAACACTCAAAACAGAAAATTCAAGTGTGGCATGATACAAACATTTCAATACGACCATTGTTTCTGCTGGAAACTAGATTTTAATGAATAAATCATGGTTTCATTTAAATTTCCACTGAACTAAGTATTAACCCTGGCTTAGATTAAAGTCTAAATGCTCCTGATGTAACTATACTGTTCATTATCAGACTGTAATGGAATGAACACATGAGACTTATTCATCAACTCTAGAAATGAAGAAATGATACGTGTGATGGGGCCTTCATGAATACATTCTAAATCTCTATCTTGTTATATTCATTTATTCTTGTTGGTCGTACAGTTTATCAGCTGAACATTTAGAGTTTAACAAAGACTGGGTCTGAACATCTCCAAAACCTGACTCTAGAGGAGTGTCCCCGGTCTGTAGTGGTCAGGATCTGTCAGAAAATCCATCTAAAACCTGTTCAAATCCACCTAAAACTGGTTCAAATCCACCTAAAACTGGTTCAAATCCACCTAAAACTGGTTCAAATGCACCTAAAACTGGTTCAAATCCAACTAAAACCTGTTCAAATCCACCTAAAGCTGTTTCAAATCCATGTAAAACCTGTTCTAAATAAATAAACTGTTCAAATCCAACTAAAACCTGTTCAAATCCAACTAAAACCTGTTTCAAATCCATCTAAAACCTGTTCAAATCCACTTTTTACTAAAACTGTTCAAATCCAACTAAAACCTGTTCAAATCCACCTAAAACTAGTTCAAATCCATCTAAAACCTGTTCAAATCCAACTAAAACCTGTTCAAATCCAACTAAAACCTGTTCAAATCCAACTAAAACCTGTTCAAATCCAACTAAAACCTGTTCAAATCTATCTAAAACCTGTTCAAAAGGAGTGCTCCATTCAATAACTCAGTAACTGTGCCTAATGCTTTGTTGTTGGGGTTTCTTTGGCATTTATTGAGTTGAGGCTGCAAAAATGTGAAGAGAGTGTTCCCTTTAAGCAAACTTCCTTTTTATCCACATTTTCTGCAGCTTTAGTAAATAATCAGCTTTATTGATTGGTTCATCTTTTGCAGTAAATGACACTCACAGATGAATGTCTCAGAGCGAGTGATTAAATCTGACATTTCTATGGCATTAAAACCATCACAGAAAAGCACAGCCAGAAGAAAGAAAATTATAGCTATTCAAGAAAACATGCTGTATTTTTAAATCATTTCTGAATATTATATAAAGTTATGTGTTTTTCTGATTCCAACAGTTTTCTCAGTTTCTGTTTGTCTTTGAATAAATGCAGCCTGCAGCTCTGGGTTCAGTCTGGTCTCGTTCTGGTCTAGATGGAGTTTAGTTGAAGATGTGGAGGCGGCAGACGTCGAGTGGGCGTCTGACCCCTGAACCCTGACCTCTGACCCCGACAGAAACAGGCCTCAGGGAAAAACATAGATCTATGAAATAAATAGAGAAATAAACCCAGACTGAGGCTGAACTGTGGCCTCTGTGGAAGAGTTTCACAGAAAACAGCAGCTTTAAGAGTTTATAATACTATAGAAAACTGAGTGAGTTATTTTACATCATTAGGTTGAAGTACTTGTTCTCTAGTGTTTATTAATATTTGTATTGCTATATTTTATAAAAGTGTGTGAAAGTAGATAATTGTAAAAATTTAGGTCAGTTTTTTACACTTTCACAAAACTAGAGAGAACAGGAAAGAAGTAAAAGGGGTTGGTTTGGAAGAGGTTTTAGATGGATTTGAGCAGGTTTTAGAAGGATTCAAACATGAATTTGTTGGATTTGATCAAGTTTATTGTTTCTAATTTGAAATTAAAGAAATATTACTATGGTTAACTGTTAGTATTTATTTGCAATGTACATTAAAATGTAATTATCCAAACAACGAGATGTGTTTTAGAGTTTTGTCTGGTTTTAATCAGATATCTTTACTGCTGTGAGTGTTCTTGACTGAACACAGTAAAATATGGTCTGTTTGAATATAAAGATATATAACCATTATTTTAACAATAATATATCACCTTCTTTTCCGTAGAGCCTGACCAGTATCTGCAGAGTGGCTCTATTTAACGAACACTCAGGTCTCGTTCATGTATTTTCCGTCTGAACCGAGCTGAGTCTGATCAGAGGCAGATTAACAGATGCACACTGCAGTAATCTGTGGATTAGCCCTCGCTGTTTCTGTGGATTAACCAGATTAACACTGATACAGATCAGATTAACACCGCGGGGTTCGACTGCTGCTGGTTTTAAACTGTGATCTGTCTCTGTCAGAGTCTGGAGGGTTTCATGTAAACGACACAAAGTCCAGTTACTTCCAGAAAAGAGCTGTGTCCTGCTCTCACGTTAGTATTTGGACAAATTTAAATGAAAAAGTTTAACTGTAATAACTGAACGAGCTGATAGAAGATTCATGGAGTTTGGATGAAAAATTGCTAAAAAGGGTTGATTTAAAAACCTGTATAGTTTCTGCTTTTGAGGTGAAAAGTATAATTAAAATGGAAGTCTATGTTAGGGTGCATCTCCTGAAACTTTAGGGCGAATAATTCAAAATCTGTAAATTATTAGAAATCAATGAAATGCCACAGAAATAAGAGATGTTAGATTCTTTACTCATAGTTTAAAGGGTAGTAATTACATTTGTCAAAAGAGAGAAAATCCATATAAACAAATATATCTAAAAATTATAGAAAGTACAAAACACACACAACAAAATGGAAAATGGTTAAATGTTTTCTGTTCCAGAGAGAGGTCTGTGAACGTCTCTGAACCCGAGTCTCTGGAGCTCACTGTGTCCAACCTGAAACCAGAAGAAACCTACAGCTTCAGGGTCATCGCCTACAACGAGGCTGGACCTGGAGAGACCTCTGGACCGCTACGAGTCCAGACTGAACCAGACTGTGAGTGTGTACCAACCAGACCGAACCAGGCCAGACCAGACTGAACCAGACCAGACTGAACCAGGCCAGACCAGACTGAACCAGGCCAGACTGAACCAGGCCAGACCAGACTGAACCAGACTGTACCAGACCGAACCAGACCGAACCAGGCCAGACTGAACCAGGCCAGACCAGACTGAACCAGACTGTGAGTGTGTACCCGAACCAGACCAAACCAGACTGAACCAGACCAGACTGAACCAGACCAGACTGAACCAGACTGTGAGTGTGTACCCGAACCAGACCGAACCAGGCCAGACTGAACCAGACTGTGAGTGTGTACCCAAACCAGACCGAACCAGGCCAGACTGAACCAGACTGTGAGTGTGTACCCAAACCAGACCGAACCAGGCCAGACTGAACCAGACTGTGAGTGTGTACCCGAACCAGACCGAACCAGGCCAGACTGAACCAGACTGTGAGTGTGTACCCAAACCAGACCGAACCAGGCCAGACTGAACCAGACTGTGAGTGTGTACCCAAACCAGACCGAACCAGGCCAGACTGAACCAGACTGTGAGTGTGTACCCGAACCAGACCGAACCAGGCCAGACCAGACTGAACCAGACTGTGAGTGTGTACCCAAACCAGACCGAACCAGACCAAACCAGACCAAACCAGGCCAAACCAGACCAAACCAGACCAAACCAGGCCAAACCAGACCAAACCAGGCCAAACCAGACCAAACCAGACCGAACCAGACCAAACCAGACCAAACCAGACTGAACCAGACTGTGAGTGTGTACCCAAACCAGACTGAACCAGACCAAACCAGGCCAAACCAGACTGAACCAGACCAAACCAGACTAAACCAGACCAAGTCCAGATTTAAACCTGTGAGCAACTGTACAAAACCAGACAAGACCAAAACCAGAACTGCTCAAAGTCCAAACCAAACAGTCCTTTGTGAGAAGCTTGTCTTTCAGGATCATGTGAAGTTTTGTTTGTTTGACAGAATTAAATTAAAACTGTAAACAGTAAATGCATCTGTTCAATACGACTGCATTAAATCTCCTGAGACCATCTCCACAAACAAACACCAGCTGTTAAAGCTCCACGGCGACGAATTCAAAACTAAGATCACAGCTACTTCAGCACATTTTAGAAATTCCAGTGAAATTAGTGATGCCTTGGTCCATGAGCTCTTGATAACGACCTTTAGACCTTCTGTCACATTTAAATTAGACCAACAACTCAACAACTTCTCTGTTCTGTCGTCGTCTGAAGTTCGTCCTAAAGCTACAGGATCCATTTGAAGATGTCACTGCGTGTTTCTAAATGGACTGTCCTCCACAAACCTCTTTTAGACTGAAAGAACTGTGCAGCGTTTTGTTGTGATTGTTGTGGCTGTGTCTTTGTGAATATTTCCTTAAACTCATTATTATTGTGAAAGTGTAGAAGCATGTTTAACTTCTTTTAATGTTTATGTGACGTATGTGGTGGAAATGTGGACTTTTATTGTGATAAAGGCTGATGGGGATCCTTAAAGCAACAAATCAACAAATGAAGAAGGTTGTCCGTCCAGAACCATGAGGTCAAACCAGTTTAAAGCCTCTGAATATTACTACAGCCCAGTCCTTCACTAAAGACACATTTATTTGCACTGACTTTAAACTCAGCTGGACTTTAACTCCTGATATTTATTCATTTTGATCTATTTTATAGTTTTTACTTGTTTTAATGTCAACTTTACTGTTAAATGTGTTAAATGTGTTGAATAGAGTTGACTCTTCTGTAAAGACATAAAGGGTTTGTCTGTGTTTTCTCTGACTCCCGGTGGTTGTGTTCTCCAGTGCAGGTCCCCAGTCGGGTGAGGGGCCTCTCCGCGGAGCCCCTGTCCCCCTCCTCGGTGATGCTGAGCTGGGAGCCCCCTCTGCAGCCGAACGGACCCCTGAGCGGGTACAGACTGCTGTGGACCGAGAGCCCCTCCGGGAAGGAGCAGGTGTGTGGCTCTGGAAACACTCACCTGCGGCTCCTCCAGTTCCGTTTTCACTTTTCTTCTCTTTTTTCTGCAGACGGTGGAGGTGAGCGCTCAGAGCTACAAAATGGAGGGTCTGAATAAATTCACCGAGTACAGGGTCCGGGTCCTGGCTCTGAACCGGTTCGGGGCCGGGAGCCTCTCTGATCCGGTCAGCGTCACCACTCTCTCCGACGGTAACACCTTCACTTTTGTTCTTAATTTTTTTTGTTCTTTAATCCACCTTTTTTCAGCTGGAGTTGTACTTTTAGCAGAGACGGAAACAAACGGATGAATCCAACACAAAGAAATCTACTGCACAGTTTGAGTTACACTTGATCCAACTTTTGTCTTGAGTCAAGCTTTTACAAAATAATCACAGATAAAACCATTATAAAACTTTTGGAGCTTTTAGGTTTGAATAATGAGAAAAAATAAATGTAATGAGAAAGAACTGTGTAGAAAAAAACAAAGGCAAAAGGGAAGAAAGATGAAAATAAGTCATTAATATCATAAATTTATCATAAAAATGTGCAAATATTTGAACTGCGTCTGTGAATGAAATATTTTTTAAATTATTTTTTAAAATATATCTTTATTTCATTTACAAAAAACGTTTTTTCACAGTTCTTTATAGTTCATAATGAATAAAATAAAAGAAGAAACAAATCAGAAAAAAATATAAATATAATTTTGAAACAATAACTAAATATTTTTGTGATATTCAAACCATTTTTTGTTTTCTGGTATTTTTATTGTCAAATAAACGCTGCTCTGTGATTGGTCGATGTCTGGAGCCTGTGATAAACGCTGCTCTGTGATTGGTCGATGTCTGGAGCCTGTGATAAACACTGCTCTGTGATTGGTCGATGTCTGGAGCCTGTGATAAACACTGCTCTGTGATTGGTCGATGTCTGGAGCCTGTGATAAACGCTGCTCTGTGATTGGTCGATGTCTGGAGCCTGTACTAAACGCTGCTCTGTGATTGGTCGATGTCTGGAGCCTGTGATAAACGCTGCTCTGTGATTGGTCGATGTCTGTTCGTCAGCGATAACAGTAAATGATGTTAATTAAAAACACAGAGAGCAGCTGGATTCACTGATAACGACTAATGAGCCTCTGTCTCTTTCTTTTTATAAAATAATATTCACGTCTGGAGGAAGATTAACATGAACCGAGACGATGAAGAATCAGGGTAAAATGCAGCAGTTTGAGGTGTGTTTCTGATGGTTTTGTGTTTTTTTCCTTCAGTTCCCAGCGCTGCTCCTCTCAACGTGTCTCTGGAGGTCGTCCTGTCCAGAGTGAGTATTTCTTATTCATTTATTCAGGCTGATTTTAATGATCGGAAACTCACTGCTGTTCACTAAAAACCAACAAAAACTCAAACAAGAAAAAGTAAGAAGCAAAACAAATAAGGCCAATGTATGTTTCTTTGTTAAAATCCCACACTCTTTCAGCGGAAGTTGCAGATTTATGAAGAAAAAACATATATTTTTATCTTTAAGTCACTGATGCTACACAGACTCAAACACAGCAGCAGTGGAACATTGTTAAAGAAGTCTCTAATGTCTCTGAGACTTAAGACTCTCCAAAGAAGTATTTTAATCTGTGAACAGTTTCCTATTGGACTTGATGGCTTATGTTTTAAAGTGTATTTTGATATTGTGTCTTTTATTTTGAATATGTTCAAGAAAGTATAATTAAACTCAAAGTCCATACAAAAAATGAAAAGGAAAGGGAGGAAGAGTAGGTCCCACTGCTCTGTGGTAAATATGAACTCAGTATGGTAGTATCAGTATCAACAATATTTGATGCTAATGCTATTGTAGCTCTCTCTGCTGCATCTCTGACCTCTGACCTCTCAGCTCCAGGTAAAAACACACCTGCTCTTCTTAGTTGTCTACAATCCTTTTTGACAAAGACATTTTGGGTGGGGGCCCAGCCTAGCACTCAGGAGACCCGGGTTCAAGTCTCCGTCGGGTCTTTGCCCAGTGTCATTCTCCACTCTCTCTACTGTCCACCATCAATAAAGACCAAAAAGACAAAAACATTTGAGTAATGATGAGCCACAGAGGGTTACTTCAACAGAAAAAGAGCAATAATGGACCCAGACGGTGCACTGCTGCCCTCTAGTGCCCTCTAGTGCCCTCTGCTGGTCAGTTCTGCGTCTCAGTTTTGTGTTATGTCCTACTCTGACTAAAACAGTGCGACCCCCAGTGGACAAATACAGCTACAACAATTGACTCTTCCCAGAATCATCCCGGGGCCGGATGGTACCCTCTGGTGGCCCGGTTTGGCCCATGGGCCGTACGTTTACGTGCAGTAGTCTTTTTAAGCCACACCAGAGAATCATGATTCTATGGAGCTGTTCCTTAAAGCTGTTCACTCTGAAAACCTGAAACTGAACACGTGCTTCATCTGTGGCTCGTCTTTAACAGACTTTATCTTGAATCAGTTCTGTTCTACTGTCTGCCTTTGTTCCTTCTGTCCTGTTTATCAGAGACACTACACTTTAATATTTTACCTTTTATTTACCCAGGTAAGTCAGTTAATAACCACTCCTTATTTACACTGACGACCTGAACACAAAAGTATAAAAGATAAAAGAAGGTCCACATTATTTTAACCATGAAAGTGTGAGAGCTGCAGTTTAAAGTCAAAGAGAAAAGTTTGGTGGAACATTGTTAAAGAAGAAAACAGTGTGAAGTGAATGTCTCTGAGATTTAAGACGCTCTGTTCCACTTTAAAGAAGAAGGAGATGGGACTTTTTTATTCCACTGTCAGAGCGACGCGAGGCCCAGTGGCACCAACGAGGTTTAAATGTTAAAGCTCCAGTCCCTGATGTTCTTTCTTGTCCCTGACTCTCCTCCAAAATCAGACTAGAGACCTCTCCTGCTTCTCTTTTATTAAAAAATAAAACACAAAATACTAATCCATTTGACCAAACTGAAGTTTAGAGTTTAGGAGGGAAGGAAGGAGGTTGGGAAGGAGGAAGGAGGGAGGGAGCTTTAATGATGCAGGACTGAGCTCATGGTGAAAACAGTTGAAGAAGGTTGTGTTTAAATGAGATGTGACTTTGCTACAAAGAGGGTTTATTTTACTTTAAAAATCCAGTTTAAGCTGAATCTCTGCAACATTTCAAATAAATCAATAAAAATAGGACAAAAATAACCTGAGATTTTAGACAAATCATCAAGTTATTAAAGTCAAATATCTTAAATGTTAGTGTCCTCCTGATGATGAAGATGATGATGATGATGATGATGACGATGATGATGATGATGACGATGATGATGATGATGATGATGATGATGATGATGATGATGATGATGACGATGATGATGACGATGATGATGATGATGATGATGATGAAGATGATGATGATGATGATGATGATGATGATGACGATGATGATGATGATGATGATGATGATGATGATGACGATGATGATGATGATGATGACGATGATGATGATGATGAAAACATGAACACAGAAGAGTTTCAGAGCTGTTCTGACTCAAGCAGGCTTCATGTTCATTTTTCAACTTGGAATTTTTTTTCCTGAGTTCCTGAGGAGCACCTGAATGCACCACGTGAGACCATGAATTCTCTGGATTTGATCTTAATTATTTCACTTAAATCTGGCTAACAGGCTTTCTTTAGACCTGAGTATTTCTGGAATCCTGTCTATGGTTTATTTGATTCAGGATTTAGGGCTGAGTGGGTTTTTAAAGTTTTAATGAATGACTAATTAGACTTAGAGAAACTGTATTGATCCAAAGGAAACTGCTTTGTCACAGCTGCTCAGTTTCACACAGACTGCAGTAAATCAAGCAAAAAATAAAGAATTCAACTGAATTATAACCATTTTCTTGTGCTTCTGGACGGGTTCAGGTTTAGGAGCTGAGTCCACACATTGTTCCTGAAGTAGATCCACTTTTTACTCACTCCTCGAATGTTTTTACTTCACTTTCTGCTGTTTTTTCAGTTTCTGCTGCAGTCTGTGGGCGTCGAACACATCCAGGACTGAAACTGAAACTCTGCAGAGGCCCACAGTCAAACAGAGCCTGAACCTGTGACCTCTGTCAGAGCGAGAGTTTAACATTTAAAAAAAACCCATCACATAAAGATTAGAGGGACTTCAACATAATCTGCTGCAGCTTTATTCATCCGTTAATGCATCATTTTCTTATGGAACTATGTGTTAATAACATCACACCTGACTGGTCACATGACACAATAAGACTGGCTCTAATCTTTGTCCACACTGTGTTGAAGTTGACCTTTTACCGTGACCTCGTCCATCACACGCTGAGCCTTAATTCACAAAGTACTTCCACTGTTCAACCCTCCTGGTCCTGGGCAGTTGTTGGTGTTTTTTGAGTTTTATTTTGTCCATTTTGTGTATTTCTGGGTGAATTTTATTTTTCTTAACTTTACTGACTCTTAAGTCTCTTCAGCATTTTTTGTGCCATTGACTCCCTCAAAATGCATTCGTTTCAATACACTACCATTTTCCATGACAACCTTTAAAGACATTTTTATCTCCTATGGACCAGGACAATTTATTTACAAACAACTTTGCACAGAAAATAGAAAACTGATCAGAATCAATGTTTCTTGACACTGTCAGACACTGTCAGAGAAAATAACCTAAAAAAAACCTATAAAAACACAAAGATACTTTAATTACTAAAAGGGGTCACATTTAAGGGGTTAAGAATTCATAAAATTCATAAATATTTATGTTTGGTGAGGACTGAAGTTGATGACGGCATTCATTAAAAAATATGTCGACACAAAATATTTCTGTCAATCTTTAAACAGAATTTACCTGATGTTCTTTTCTTTTAGTTCGTCAAAATGCTTTTCTTTTTTCAGCTGTTTCTCTGTTAAAAGACATATTCAGCTGAAAATACACTTTATCTGCAGCTATTAAACTTCCTGGAACGTCATGTGACAAGTGTCGACCAATGGGAGCGCTCCTTTTTGGAGCATGTGATTGTCCAAGGTTTTCTGTTCCTGAATAGAGGTTCTCATCTATTACAATCCCTTACAATAAACACTAGATGGATCAGTTTTTACAAATGATTGATTTTACAATAAATTATTTGGGTTTAAACCATTTTCACAACGAGAAGAAATAACATCAGCTTCAGTGTGTTTTAATCCAGGACTAGGTGAAGCAAGAGCGACAGAAACAGACTGAAACAAGAAAAAAAGAGGAGCAGCTGAATAAACTGAACCAGTCCCACTGTGTTTGTTCACCCGTTTGACTCCGAGCTGTTCTTATTCACAAACTCCTCGGATATGTCTCTCTTTCCTGTGATTGGTCGACTCTGTCTCTGCTCTGATTGGTCGGTTCAGTCCGGTCTGGCTCTGGTCTAACTTCAGAGTAAATAAAGCCAGACTGTGACAGAAAACACCAGCTGCTGCTTCACTCTGACTCCACAAACACCACACGACGCATTCAAAGACAGGGATGAAAACACGTTAAAGCCTGTTACATTACGTTCTCAAGATGTATACAACAATTTTATGGATTTAAATCTCCGTAAACACACATGATTTGTTTGTGTTTTGCGTCTCGTTATCTCTCGTTTTGTTTGGAGACGAATGTGGAGCTGATTTTTGCGACGCTTCAGTTTTTTCACTGAACCTCATTCATGAATAATTTTAAGCTGTTTTCAAACTTTAAGAGAACATAACTCCATTTGCCTCTTGTTCCTCATTTGCATATCATTAGCATAACATTAACATAGCAGCCGCTTAGTGAACCTGCAAATGTCCACACACTTCTATATTTTATTTATTTCTCTTTTTTAAAACGTCAGGCACTGAGTGAGATTTAATATAAAAACACTTGAGAGATCAGAACTAAACCAAGACTAAACCAGGATTAGATCAGGACTAAATAAAGCCATCTATAGGTCTATAGTCTGTAAGTCTAGAGATTAGACGGGGATCTTCTGGAAGTCTTCCTGGTTTTCTTTTTTTGTCAAACAGGAAATCAGGAAGGGGGCAAATACTTTTTCATTGCACTGTATTTATCTCATTTACCATAGCCTGTATTTTCTCTGTATTGTGCTGTTTCTCTGTAAAAAGACATATCCAGAGCTGAATAAACATTCTCTCTGTTTTAGCGGCACCATTACTTCCTTATTGACATCAGAGTCGACCAATGAGAGCGCTCCTTTCTCCTGAAGCGAGCTGTGATTGGACAAAGCTGCCATTCAAGCCTAAATGCTCACCTTCTAAAATCCTTATTAATAAAACCTACATAACGTCTTTTTTCAGATGATTCCTGTTACAGTCTGAGATCAGAACAAACACAAATAAATCACACGCTCTGCTTCTGGAAACACATTTTTAATTTCATTGGAATTAATTTGCTCTGAATCCGTTTGTTTCTCGGGCTGTTATTTCCTCCTGTTTTTACTCTCATCAGCGAAAAACGTGAGCCTCGTTCTCATTCCTCTTTTGTCTCTTCATTATGACTGTGTTATGAAAATAATGCTCTCATCATTACGCTGCGCCTCCTTCGAGAACACACAGACCTGAGTGAATACTAAAGACTGCAGCCTCCGACCAGAGTCAAACTGAACTAAAACCAGTCGAAGGAAGGACTGTGTTTAGGAGAAATGTAGTGGCATTCTGTGTTTTAATGAGGTTTTTAATTGTGAATGAATCGCAAATATGGCTGTAATTAATCCCAATTAATTGGTCGTTAATTTAACTTTTAATAAACTCATTGAATCATCAATTTAACAGAAGGTACTTAACTTTATTTTGAATCATTTAACCTTGTCATACTTTAACTTTTGTATAGCAGGTATTGCATTACAGAAAAGTATTGATTTTGTATTGCTATTCTCACAATACTTTTCCATTATTTAGATTAGATTAGTTACTTTATATTTGCAAACAACAAAATTAAGATGCACTTTCACGATACGGACACAAATAAATTAAAAATAATTACTTTCATTCACACTAATATCATTTTTAACCACACAATTAGATAGATTAGGATAAAATGAATAATTACGGTGATAATTACATTCACATTTACAAATCACACACGACTTTAGTCTTTTCCAGGAACCATCTGTAATCTCTTAAAGCACCATTTAGTCTTTGTGGTTTTTCCACCGTTAGCTCCAGTGTTACTGTTGTGTTATTGTTTTTTTTACAGACTGAACCAGATAAATTAACTCTTAACACAGTCATTTTACCAGCCTTAGTTTAAAGAAGTGCCGTATGTTGACATCAAAAAGGAACCAATCACTGCAGTGAATAAGTTAGCCCCGCCCTCCTCGCTGAAATAACCAATCACAGTTGAGCAGACCGTCCGTCCGGCCCGTACTTTCTAGCATGACCCTCCCAGTGGTGCAGAGTAGAGACACTGCAGAAGGAAGTCGATGCTACTTGTGGCTAACAGATTAGCATAACTGAGTCCAAACAGGAAGTGACAGCTGTAAAAACCTGGAGGAAGGACTGATTAAATCCTGGTCCCGGTCCCTGAACCGCTCAGAGCCGAGGATAATCATCTCTGAGCAGTGATCAATTATCTGTGAACAGCTGCAGTAAATGTTAATGGATTCCACGGTGACGGTCGTCAGGGAAACGGAGGCGGGCGGTTGGCACGGCGACCGGCGACAACACAGATGTTCCCCACAAATAACAACAACAACAGCATCAATCACAACCTCATTACCATTATACACAAGTCCAACTGAGACCGGCTTTAGTCCTGGTTTAGACCTGGTTTAGTCCTGGTTTAGTCCTGGTTTAGACCTGGTTTAGTCCTGGTTTAGACCTGGTTTAGTCCTGGTTTAGTCCTGGTTTAGTCCTGGTTTAGACCTGGTTTAGTCCTGGGTTAGTCCTGGTTTAGTTCTAGGTTTAGACCTGGTTTAGACCTGGTTCAGTCCTGGGTTAGTCCTGGTTTAGACCAGGTTTAGACCAGGTTTAGTCCAGGTTTAGACCAGGTTTAGTCCTGGTTTAGTCCTGGGTTAGTCCTGGTTTAGTTCTAGGTTTAGACCTGGTTTAGACCTGGTTCAGTCCTGGGTTAGTCCTGGTTTAGACCAGGTTTAGACCAGGTTTAGTCCAGGTTTAGACCAGGTTTAGTCCTGGTTTAGTCCTGGTTTAGTCCTGGTTCAGTCCTGGTTTAGACCTGGTTTAGACCTGGTTTAGACCAGGTTTAGTCCTGAAGCTGCAGCTGTGATGAGTAAATGTGGAAGTCTTTTTTTTTTTGATTGCTGTTAAAATGTAAATAGTTTGATTAAAATTCCGTGGACACAGAGTCACAGCTGCAGACTCTCACTGTAGACCTCAGTCTGGATCTGAAACAGCGACGAGAGACAGGGACTTCAGACTCGACTCTGTCTCTGAAGTGTTCTGCAGAAGGACGGACCAGAAATGTGCTGGAATTACTCGTTTGTAAAGCTGGACGTCCCGAACCCAGAGGGATTTTGTGGCGTGTTCTGTCCTTCTGTAATTCCTGCTGCTGGAGTTGGAGCTGAGGGACGTTTGTGTCTAAAGACTGAATTGTACATAAGCATAGACAGTGAGTTTTAAAGAGTGCACTTGAACGCAGCGTCATGTCACGAGACACATACAGACTTTACTTGGATCAGTTTGTGAGGACAGTCTAGAGTTTATTCCTGGTTTGTTGTGACAGTGTGGGGCTCTCAGGTGTGTTCTGAACCTCCATGAGTTTAAACCCAAATGCTCACAGGAGCAAGACGTAGTGGTCGACTAAACAGTTCATTTATTTAAAAGGAGCAAGAAGAGAACCTAAATAGGACAAATAAGAATCAAGAATAAGGGCCACACCGGTGCTACTAATAAAACAAAGAAGATAATATAATAAAAAGGAGTGTTGAAATTCTCCTCCGAAGTTAAAAACCTAAATAACCACACTGACAAACCACATAAAAATACAACAAAAGTAACACCAATACCTAACAACGGCATTCTGATTCTCCGAGACCAGACCCATGTTTTAAATAGATTTACAACATTTTAGCGACTGGTAAAATACAACAATAAAACAAATGCACCAAAGGTGGAGGGAACTAAGCCCTGAGTCAATCTACATTTAAGATTATTATATCTTTAAATGTAGATGACAGCGTTACTACTACAGTTCTGTTTTTACACCGAACGGTACCAGATGATCCTCTTTGTCGCAGTATTTGGAGTAGTTCCTTTTTCAAAACACAAAGACTCTGAAGGAGAGTATTTAAAGGAGAGTGCAGCTTGATTTAAGACTCACAAAAGAAATCAATAGTGCTAAAGTTTTACCCTGAAGAAAGCATGTGTTATGTTTGTGTCTGAATGGAGCTGATTTATCTTTGGATTGAAGTGACTCTGCAGAATCAACACCATCACAATTAACAACTCACGCTCAACAGTAAATCTGTCTGATGGATTTTAAACTCTGGGTTATTTTCCTGTTCAGATCCATCAGACTGACCTCGTTCCACTGAACGTTCCAGAGTTAATGTTCAGTGAGTGACAGATTGATTTTTCTCTGAGTGCATCGTGTGAACTGTAGAAAATGAGGTGATACAGAACGACAGCCGCTGCTTTAGACCTGAACTATTCCACTTCCATTCACAAACACATTCAGACGGGAGTCATTTGAAAACTTTTAGTGTTTTAAATGCTTCATGAAACCTGTTGATACAAACCTGTATGTTTCTTTGCAATTACTTGTAAAGTTCTTTTGTGACTCTTGGATGAGTGTTGGGGTCACTCTGGTCAGAGTCACTCCTGGAAGGTTCCATATTGTCTCTATTTGTGGATAATGTCTCTCTGTGGTTGGATGGAGTCTCAAAGATTTAGAAATGTCTCTGGACTCTTCCCAGACTCAGAGATGTCAGTTTCTCTGTTTCTCATTTGTTCATTTGTTGAATTTCTTTGGATCAAAGAATGATGTCTCGTTTGTCCTTCTTGTCCTTCTTCTCTTTGTCAGACAGGTTCTTTTTCAGTGATTCCATGATTCAACAGGTTCTGGCATTAATCAGGTCTGAGTGTGGACAGAGAAAGTGAGCTCAGCTTTCCAAAACAAAATGTGATTAATCACAATTAATTTGGGTTTACTTGAGTTATCTTTTTCTAATATTTAAATTTGTTTGAGTTTAACAAAAAAAAAAAAAAAAAAAAAAAAAAATCAGGCAGGGGGCAAATACTTTTTCACTGTACCATTATCTTTCTTTGCAGTAGCTTCAGTCAAATCAACTGAAGACCTTTTTCCTTTCAGTATAATTTTCCATTTGTGTGTATTTGCTTTTTCTGTGACGGTCGGCGTCTGCTGTGTTTCCAGAGCATCAAAGTGTCATGGCAGCCCCCTCCTCGCTCGGCTCAGAACGGGGTCATCACGGCCTACAAGATCCGCTACAGGAAGACGGGCCGCCGCGGCGAGCAGGAGGCCATCGAACCCAACAACTACTGGTACCTCTTCACAGGTCCGTACCTCTGCCCTGTTATGTTCTGGTCAGTTTAAAATGAAACGAGGAAACTGGTTTATGTGAGGTCATGTGACCTGAGGCGGCCATTTTGAACAGGTCATCCAGTGTTGTTGTTTTTTTCCCCAATTAAATATGTTTCATGAATATTGCTTTGAAGGGCTTTAAAGAAATAAGAGACGAATGAAGAGGCAGCGTTTTGTTTGTGTAAAAAGTAAATGTTCAATTGAAAAATAAACAAAAGGAAAAGGAGAACATTTATCATTACAGCAGGTCTAAAGCAGGACTAAACCAGGTCTAAACCAGGACTAAACCAGGACTAAACCAGGTCTAAACCAGGACTAAACCAGGTCTAAACCAGGTCTAAACCAGGACTAAACCAGGTCTAAACCAGGACTAAACCAGGTCTAAACCAGGTCTAAACCAGGTCTAAACCAGGACTAAACCAGGTCTAAACCAGGTCTAAACCAGGACTAAACCAGGACTAAACCAGGTCTAAACCAGGTCTAAACCAGGACTAAACCAGGTCTAAACCAGGTCTAAACCAGGACTAAACCAGGACTAAACCAGGTCTAAACCAGGACTAAACCAGGACTAAACCAGGTCTAAACCAGGACTAAACCAGGTCTAAACCAGGACTAAACCAGGTCTAAACCAGGACTAAACCAGGACTAAACAGGACTAAACCAGGACTAAACCAGGACTAAACCAGGTCTAAAGCAGGACTAAACCAGGACTAAACCAGGTCTAAACCAGGTCTAAACCAGGACTAAACCAGGACTAAAGCAGGACTAAACCAGGACTAAACCAGGACTAAACCAGGTCTAAACCAGGTCTAAACCAGGACTAAAGCAGGACTAAACCCAGTTTTCTGTTTTCTCTGATTTCTGAGCGAGGGGTCAAAGGGTTAAAGTGCCTTGGGCTCTGTCTGCCTCCCGTTTCCACGGTGACGGCGTGAGTGCGTCTCCACGGCGACGGCGTTAATATTTATAGCTGCTCAGGTGGAAACAGGAGGATTATAAACGAGCAGAAGGAGACAGGAAATGAAAGATGGAGATCAGGAAACCCTTTGTCACTTTATTCATACGTTCTGCTCATTTGAAAAGAATTTAGAAAAACCTTGAATATGAGGCCGACAGGTTTTAGTTGGATTCAAGCAGGTTTTAGGTGGATTTGAACAGGTTTTAGTTGGATTTGAACAGGTTTTAGAAGGATTTGAACAGGTTTTAGTTGGATTTGAACAGGTTTTAGAAGGATTTGAACAGGTTTTAGAAGGATTTGAACAGGTTTTAGTTGGATTTGAACAGGTTTTAGATGGATTTGAACAGGTTTTAGATGGATTTGAACAGGTTTTAGAAGGATTTGAACAGGTTTT
>CM072159.1:33513364-33547760 GCA_036850595.1 Rhyacichthys aspro
AAACCTGTTCAAATCCAATTAAAACCTGTTCAAATACAAATAAAACCTGTTCAAATCTGACATAAATCTGTTCAAATCCAACTAAAACCTATTCAAATTCTGCTAAAACCTGTTCAAATTTATCTTAAACCTGTTCAAATCCATCTAAAACCTGTTAAACCTGGCTAAAACCTGTTCAAATTCAAATAAAACCTGTTCAAATCCATCTAAAACCTGTTCAAATCCAATTAAAACCTGTTCAAATCCATCTAAAACCTGTTCAAATCTGACTAAAACCTGTTCAAATCCAACTAAAACCTGTTCAAATCCAATTAAAACCTGTTCAAATCTGACTGAAACCTGTTCAAATCCAATTAAAACCAATTCAAATCCATCTAAAACCTGTTCAAATCTGACTAAAACCTGTTCAAATCCAATTAAAACCTGTTCAAATCCAATTAAAACCTGTTCAAATCCAACTAAAACCTGTTCAAATACAATTAAAACCTGTTCAAATACAATTAAAACCTGTTCAAATCCAATTAAAACCTGTTCAAATCTGACTAAAACCTATTCAAATCCAACTAAAACCTGTTCAAATCCAACTAAAACCTGTTCAAATCCAACTAAAATCTGTTCAAATTGAATTCAAACCTGTTCAAATCTGACTAAAACCTGTTCAAATACAATTAAAACCTGTTCAAATACAATTAAAACCTGTTCAAATCCAATTAAAACCTGTTAAAATCTGACTAAAACCTGTTCAAATCCAACTAAAACCTGTTCAAATACAATTAAAACCTGTTCAAATCTGACTAAAATCTGTTCAAATCCAATTAAAACCTGTTCAAATCTGACTAAAACCTGTTCAAATCCAACTAAAACCTGTTCAAATCCAACTAAAATCTGTTCAAATCCAACTAAAACCTGTTCAAATACAACTAAAACCTGTTCAAATACAATTAAAACCTGTTCAAATACAACTAAAACCTGTTCAAATGAGACTAAAACCTGTTCAAATCCAACTAAAATCTGTTCAAATTGAATTAAAACCTGTTCAAATCTGACTAAAACCTGTTCAAATCCAATTAAAACCTGTTCAAATCCAATTAAAACCTGTTCAAATCCATCTAAAACCTGTTCAAATCCAATTAAAACCTGTTCAAATCCATCTAAAACCTGTTCAAATCCAATTAAAACCTGTTCAAATCCAATTAAAACCTGTTCAAATCTGACTAAAACCTGTTCAAATCCAATTAAAACCTGTTCAAATCCAATTAAAACCTGTTCAAATCTGACTAAAACCTGTTCAAATCCAATTAAAACCTGTTCAAATCCAACTAAAACCTGTTCAAATCCAACTAAAACCTGTTCAAATCCAATTAAAACCTGTTCAAATCCAATTAAAACCTGTTCAAATCTGACTAAAACCTGTTCAAATCCAATTAAAACCTGTTCAAATCCAATTAAAACCTGTTCAAATCCAATTAAAACCTGTTCAAATCCAATTAAAACCTGTTCAAATCCAATTAAAACCTGTTCAAATCCAATTAAAACCTGTTCAAATCCGACTAAAACCTGTTCAAATCCAACTAAAACCTGTTCAAATCCAACTAAAACCTGTTCAAATCCAACTAAAACCTGTTCAAATCCAATTAAAACCTGTTCAAATCCAACTAAAACCTGTTCAAATCCAATTAAAACCTGTTCAAATACAATTAAAACCTGTTCAAATCCAATTAAAACCTGTTCAAATCTGACTAAAACCTGTTCAAATCCAACTAAAACCTGTTCAAATCCAATTAAAACCTGTTCAAATCTGACTAAAACCTGTTCAAATCCAATTAAAACCTGTTCAAATCTGACTAAAACCTGTTCAAATCCAACTAAAACCTGTTCAAATCCAACTAAAACCTGTTCAAATCCAACTAAAACCTGTTCAAATCCAACTAAAACCTGTTCAAATACAATTAAAACCTGTTCAAATCCAACTAAAACCTGTTCAAATCTGACTAAAACCTGTTCAAATCCAACTAAAACCTGTTCAAATTGAATTAAAACCTGTTCAAATCTGACTAAAACCTGTTCAAATCCAATTAAAACCTGTTCAAATCCAATTAAAACCTGTTCAAATCCATCTAAAACCTGTTCAAATCCAATTAAAACCTGTTCAAATCCATCTAAAACCTGTTCAAATCCAATTAAAACCTGTTCAAATCCAATTAAAAGCTGTTCAAATCTGACTAAAACCTGTTCAAATCCAATTAAAACCTGTTCAAATCCAATTAAAACCTGTTCAAATCTGACTAAAACCTGTTCAAATCCAATTAAAACCTGTTCAAATCCAATTAAAACCTGTTCAAATCTGACTAAAACCTGTTCAAATCCAATTAAAACCTGTTCAAATCCAATTAAAACCTGTTCAAATCTGACTAAAACCTGTTCAAATCCAATTAAAACCTGTTCAAATACAATTAAAACCTGTTCAAATCCAACTAAAACCTGTTCAAATACAATTAAAACCTGTTCAAATACAATTAAAAGCTGTTCAAATCCAATTAAAACCTGTTCAAATCCAATTAAAACCTGTTCAAATCCATCTAAAACCTACTCAACTTACTCGTACCTTAACGTTTGTTTCATTTAACATTTAAAGTCCGTGGTGGATCAGACGGTCTTTTTTCCTGATTCTCTCTGAGGCTCGTTCTGTTTGTGATTATTTGCTCCGGTGTTTTTTGTTGCAGAGCCCAGTTCTCACTACGTGATCTCTCTGAAGGCCTTTAATAACGCAGGAGAGGGCGTCCCGCTGTACGAGAGCGCCGTCACTCGCTCGCTCTCAGGTAACACTCACACCTCTGTCTCTGTCTCCACAATCCTGCCTTTACTCTTCTCTTTTTTAGTAATCCCTCTGTAGAAGTAGGTTTTTACAAATGCATTACCCTAGGTCTATCTTTAGGTTGTTTTTAATGTGTTTCTTACTGAGTCTTATTCTCTCCTGTTTTCTTTGCCTGTTTGTTTTCACATTCATTCCTCCTTGATTGTTCCTTTATTCCTTGCGTCCTTTCTTCCTCTTCTTTTTTCCTATTCTCCATTTAACTCCAATTCTTCCTTCACATTCCCATAAACATTAACGATTCTCTTTTCTTCTTAAATAACACTGTCCCATTAAAAAAAAAAAAAATGTATTGCCCTTAATTTATTCCACCATCATGTCCATTCCCTTTAAATACTATTGCCCAACTGAATCTAATACATTTTGATAATATCCACACTTCCCCTTTAAATAAAAATCCTTTCTATTCCTTTTATTGCACTAAATTAAATATACTATTTACGATGGCTTCATTAAAACCAATTTTATTAAAAATCCTACACATTAAATGTCCTTTGTTTTTAAATATAACTAATAATTCATAATAAATAATAACAATATATTTCTCATCAATTCCCTTTAAATTTATTTGTTCCATTTAATTTAATATAATCCATACCTCACTTTTAAAACCAATGCATCCCTTTAAATCCCACCTCCCCTTTAACTCCATTACTGCCCCCACACTCGCCCCGTCCCTTTAACCAGACCCTCTGGACGACGTCTCGGAGGACGACCTGTTCCTCTTTGATAAGTACCCCACTCCCGTCCCAGACAGCACTACGTTTCCCATGATTCCTCCGGTCGGGGTGCAAGCCGTGGCCCTGGGCCCAGACTCGGTCCGAGTGTCCTGGGCCGACAACTCCGTCAGCAAGAACCAGAAGTCCTCCGAAGTCCGGTTCTACTCCGTCAAGTGGAAGACCAGCCACTCGTCCAGCGGGAAGTACAAGGTGAGACCAAGTCCTGGTTCAGACCTGGTTCAGACCTGGTTTAGACCTGGTTTAGACCTGGTTTAGAAAGGGTTTAGACCTGGTTTAGACCTGGTTTACACCTGGTTTAGAACGGGTTTAGACCTGGTTTAGACCTGGTTTACACCTGGTTTAGAACGGGTTTAGTCCTGGTTTAGTCCTGGTTTAGACCTGGTTTAGACCTAGTTTAGAACGGGTTTAGTCCTGGTTTACACCTGGTTTAGAACTGGTTCAGACCTGGTTTAGACCTGGTTTAAACCTGGTTTAGTCCTGCTTTAGATCTGGTTTAGACCTGGTTTAGTCCTGGTTTAGATCTGGTTTAGACCTGGTTTAGTCCTGGTTTAGACCTGGTTTAGAACGGGTTGAGATCTGCTTTAGATCTGGTTTGGTCCTGTTTTACACCTGGTTCAGACCCGGTCCAGACCCGGTCCAGACCCGGTCCAGACCCGGTCCAGACCCAGTCCAGACCTGGTTTAGACCTGGTTTTTGTGTCTTGTAGTCGGCTGACACCACGGCTCTGAGCCACACTGTGACGGGACTAAAGCCCAACTCCATGTACGAGTTTTCTGTGATGGTCACTAAAGGTCGCAAGTCCAGCACCTGGAGCATGACGGCCCACGCCACCACCTACGAAGCAGGTAACCCCGCCCACACTGCACCTGACCCCGCCCATACTGCCTTTAACTCCGCCCACACTGCTTTTAACTCCGCCCACATGTCCTGTTTTTCTAGGTTTATTTTGTTTGTGGTATTTTTCGTCTGATTAACTCCAGTCTGATTCCTCTGAGTTCGACTGAATCCATTAACATTCAGCTCATATCAGACTCACCCAGACCCAGCTAGACCCGCAAAGTCCAGACCAAGACCTAGACCCAGACCAGGACTCATCAGGAACTAAAACTCAAACCAAGAGACAATGTGCTTTGTTTATGTTTCAACAAAAAGGTCTGTTTTTTGTTTGAGACTTCGAGCCTCACTTTTTGACTGAATAACTGTTTAATGTGATTTAGATGGATTTGAACAGGTTTTAGATGGATTTGAACAGGTTTTAGATGGATTTGAACAGGTTTAAGGGATTTAAATATGTTGTCAGTGGATCTGAACAGGTTTTAATTGGATTTGAACAGGTTTATGATGGATCTGAACAGGTTTTAGATGGATTTGAACAGGTTTATGATGGATCTGAACAGGTTTTAGATGGATCTGAACAGGTTTTTGATGGATCTGTGCAGCCAAGTCTGAAACTCACACAGTTTTCCAGAAGCTAACTCTGTCCAACAGCCAGCGCTAACTGCATTAGCTTTGTTTTTGTCCCTAATTGTCTCCGACTCGTGCTGTCTGTCCCTTTGCTTTTGCTCTTTCCTCTTGTCCCAACACGTTACCCTCTGGATTTGAGCAGGTTTTAGTTGGATCTGAACAGGTTTTAGCTTGATTTATGAAGGCTTTAAAGGGATTTGAAAATGTTTTAGTTAGGTTTAAGCAGATTTTAGTTGGTTTTAATTGGATTTGAACAGGTTTTAGTTTGATTTAAACATGTTTTAGATGGATCTCAACAGGTTTTAGTTGGATTCAAACATGTTTTAGTTGGATTTAAGCAGATTTTAGTTGGTTTTAGTTGGATTTGAACAGGTTTTAGTTTGATTTAAACATGTTTTAGATGGATCTCAACAGGTTTTAGTTGGATTTAAATACAGTTTTTGTTGCTAACTGTCTCTGACTTGTGTCTGTCGTTTGCCTTTTGCTCTTTTCTTTTGTCCAAACACATTCCTCTCTCTGTCTCTAAAAAAACAACATGGCCGCTGCTAAAAGTTCTAATTAAATCCTTGTCAGAAGCCTTTGAACTTCAGCGATGCTCCTCTCTCCTCAGTCTGCGCCTCTCGCTCGACGCTCTGTGGGAAAATGTCAAACTCGGCTCGTTTTTCTTTGGTGCGGACGGCTGTTTGTCGAAGCCGATCGGTCGCGGTGGAGCCGGAGTGGCAGCCCCCCGTCGTCTGGTGTGTTCAGAGCGAAACGAGCGAAAGGGGAGAGGGTCTGGAGCGATTAAGTCTCTCTGCAGGACGGACTCACAGCAGACGCTAATGAAAACGCTCGTTAAAGCTGTCGCCAAATTACAGTCTCCAGCCGCGAGACTCTGATCGCTCTGACAGCCGGTACTTTTCTGCAGCCGCTCTGTAATCTGCCGACTCACGCTCCCAAATAACACGACTGCGTTAAACAGAAGCTCGGAGCAGATTTATTAAAGCCGAGTTGATCGAGGAAAACAGTTAGCATTTACAAATGTGTAAACTTAGCACGAGCGACAGTCCTCTCTATAATTATGATTTCAACATGAACTGAAATGATCATGATCGTCATTTTGGCTTTACTTGAGCAGTACTAGCAAATACTCGGGTTTTAGACGGACTTGAACAGGTTTTACTTGGATTTGATCAGGTTTTAGTGGGATTTAAACAGGATTTCATTGGATTTAAACAGGATTTTGTTGGATTTTAACTGGTTTTAAATGGATTTAAAATGAATTTTAATAGGATTTCGTTTAATTTAAACAGCATTTTGTCAGATTTTATCAGTTTTTTGGTGGTTTTAGTTGGATTTTTATCAGTATTTTAAACAGGTTTTAAACAGGTTTTAGATTGATTTAAACAGGTTTTAGTCGGATTTGAACAGGTTTTTATTTGAGGTATGTACAGAATAGTGCAGATGCCGAGCAGTGCTAGAAGACCATGTTAAATACAAAGTGAAAAGCATAAACTATTAATCAGAAATTCTGCAAAAACAAGATGTTTGTCACTAATGTCAGTGACTGATGTGTGTTTGCTGTCAGTGAGTGGGTAGAGAACATTAGCGAGTAGCTCTGTCTTCACATTGAGGTGACAGAAGCTAAAGGCTACAAGCTACAAGTCTCTGGAGGATTAGGACTAGTTCTGCTGGACTTGACATGGAGGAGCCAGAGATATACACAGAGATTAGCCAGATTAGCACATGTCGCTAAAGCAGCTTCATTAAGGTCACTGTAGTAAATCTACACTGAGTGGATCTGTCTTTAACAATATTCTCCCTCATTTCACATTTCACTCACTGTTTGGCTTTTATTTTTGGTGTAAGTTATGTTTCTACCAGAGATTAGCTGACTGATGTACTGATCAGGGTGTCCACTTAACAAGCTGGCTAATGGGCTAATAGCATAGTTGGGAAGTAGCATGTAGCATCCCTTTAACCTTGTGGAGTTTCTTGATATTTATTTAAGAGTTTTTTGTTCAAAGCTTTGGTTAATTGTTTTTGTTTCAAGGTTTTATGGAGTATATGAGCATTTAGCAACTAGCAGTTAGCATGTCTTAGTATGGTAGCTCAGTTTGATCTATACAATGAAAGTCTTGTCAATATAGACACAGATTATACAAATGTTTATTCAGTAAAGTAAACAGATGCAGCAAGGACTGAGGAAATACATCTGCTAAAGGTCAACAGCATCAGACGTGAGTAGAACTGAAGTCTAGATGTTGAATGATACGTGGCTACCGTTAGCCTAGTGGCTCCGCCCAATCTGTGGCTGGACTCTGGGGCAGCTGCTGCCATCTCTGCCCCATAGAGCCACAGACCCGGTTCGCCTCAGAGTGAAAAGGTCCGAGACACGGACGAGACACAGTCACCTGATTTAAACCACCGCGGACCTGGTCTAAGACGTCTGTTCTTCATAGTTCGTGGCATCATTTTTCATGTATTAACTTTCTCATATTGAAATAAAATGTTTTCTCTGTTAACACAAGATGCCTCATTAGTGACTGTAACTTGTTTGTGATTTTTTTTTCTGTGGAAGTCTTTAGTTTTCTGGTTTTGATACTGTATAATCACTGAAGTATTTTAAATTTAGGACTCAGCCTGTTTTAAATTATGAAAATGTTCTGAATGAGTCTCAAATGTTGTTTTCTCTGTGATTGACAGCTCCTAGCTCCGCCCCCAAAGACCTGACCGTGATCGGACGTGAAGGTCGACCCAGAGCCATCCTCATCAGCTGGCAGCCGCCGATGGAGGCCAACGGAAGAATCACAGGTCAGAGTTTAAATCCAGTCTTTACATTCACCCAATCAGGGCTCAGGGAGAGTTAAACATGGATTTAGACAGACTTTCTTTGGATTTGAACATGTTTAGATGGATTTAATCAGGTTTTATTTGGATTTCAAGAGGATTTTGTTACCTTTAGACATGTTTTACTGCTCGATTTAGAACAATAGCAGCCTTTAAATCTTTATAGAGTGGTTTGTATTGATTTAAAGCTGAATTTCCACTTAACGCCGTGAAAGAGTGAAACCAGGACAAAGGTGTTTAAGGCACACAGAGCTGAACCGTGGCCTGAGGGAGCGTTTGGTTCGTCCACTGGGACACACTGAGCTGAACCGTGGCCTGAGGGAGCGTTTGGTTCGTCCACTGGGACACACTGAGCTGAACCGTGGCCTGAGGGAGCGTTTGGTTCGTCCACTGGGACACACTGAGCTCGTTAAAACTGACGGGTTTACAGCCGGGTCGAGCCTCGAGCAAAAACACCGACAACAGGCTGGATTTATTTTAGGATCAGAGCTGGAAGACGAGAAATGGAGAGGCAGAAAGGATCAAAACAGGTTAAGAATGGATTTATGTCAGGGAAAAGCACAAATACTGAAGAAATCTATTGAAAACCTGCTTCCAACTAAAACCTCTTCAAAAGTGACTAAAACATGTTTATATACAAATAAAACCTGTTTAAATCCAACTAAAACCTGTTTAAATCCAACTAAAACCTGTATAAATCCAACTAAGACCTGTTTAAATCCAACTAAAACCTGTATAAATCCAACTAAAACCTGTTTAAATCCAACTAAAACCTGTATAAATCCGACTAAAACCTCTTCAAAACTAACTACAACCTCTTCAAAACTAAATAAAACCTGTTCAGATCCCCCTAAACCTCTTTATTTCCCTCCTGCAGGCTACATCGTGTACTACACTCAGGATAAAAACGTTCCGATCGATGACTGGGTGATGGAGTCGATCAGCGGAGACCGTCTGACTCACCAGGTCCTGGATCTGAACCTGGACACGGTTTACTATTTCAGGATCCAGGCCAAGAACGCCAAAGGAGTGGGTCCGCTCTCAGAACCCGTCCAGTTCAGAACCGCCAAAGGTTTGTGGATTAAATGAAACCGTTCTGAAACTGAGCTCATCCTCCTCAGTGCATTACCAACAGGAGGTCGGCCATTTTGGATCAGAATTTCACAGTTAGCCGTTGATTAAATGATTCCTCTGATTCTGCTGCACTTCTTCTACCTCCTCACTGACAGCACACAGGTCTGGAGTGAGTTAGAGCCAGAGTTCACTTATAATAATGCCACTCTTATTATATTTTATGAGCTTCTGCACGTCCCACATAATCAATACTCTCCTGAAAACCCTGTAGACAATAAGAGCCTCCTCCTGCGCCCCCTGGTGGATTAGTTCATGCTCTGCAGCCTTCACTCTGGGGTTTTCATGTCATTTTGAGGAACAATTTGTTAATTTTTAAGATGTTACTCTAGCAGTTGCATAAATGTTGGTGATACTTTTAACATTTACTTTATTGCAGGAGCATATAATAACCTATTTTATAAAGTAAGTTGCAGAAAACTCTTGTTATAAATGTGTGTTTACGTTTATATGCACATTAGTCATTGTACTGCATTTTGTGATGCAATTTTTTTTTTTGCCAAAATGCTAAAATTACCATATTTTAATATTTAATTAAACAAATTAAAGATAAAAATGTCACCTTAAGTTATGTTTTTAAATTTCTTCCATAGTGAACATAGATATGCTAAATGTCACTAGCTGATAGCTCTCTTTCGTCTTAATTAATCTTAATTTATACAAACAAAATTAAACAATATGACAAATGATTGATGCTGGTTATTTTTATGTATTTTCAGATTCCTAAAACATGCAAAGTTCAAGATAAGGTCCTAAATGATCCTCTCTGGGATCATTTGTTTTAAAATTCCATTTTGTTTTTAGGTCCAATAAATAGCTCAATTTCAAAATATTATATTATAATATAGAATTTTGAATATTTTCTAAATTTAATGTTAGAACCTGTGCAAACTTTGACAAACTAACCTCCATTATTTTTTTTTCTTTTCATCATCAGTAGTTGTTGGACAATCACTGAACAGCGCCCTCTGTTGTTGAATAATGGAAAAAATCTGGTAAAAAATGCATACAGCCTTTAATAAAGAGGCCCTTCAGATCTGAACCAGAACTAAAGTCTGTTCCTTTATGGTTCCACCAATTACTATTTTTGTCCTAAATGAACTATTTCATATTTTTATGACTAAAATTGCCTTATTTTTTGTTTCTGTTGCAGTGGAAAATCCAGACAAGATGCCCAATGATCAAGGTACGATTTTAAAAGCATTTAAACAGGTTTTAAATTAAATTAACAGTAGGTCTGTGTATTTGATGAAGTGACTGTTCCAGACTCGGAGCTGGTCTAGACTTGGTCCGGGTCTTGATCTTGGTCTTGATCTTGGTCTTGGTCTTGTTCTTGGTCTGAGTCCCTAGCCGTCTGCAGAAGTGCATTGTGGGAGTGTTTGTGCCGTGTCACGGTGTTAAACGCTGCTGTTTGTCACTGACACCGAGCAGAGAGTGAATAAATCACAGCAGAAGGCAGTGATGGATGGAGCTGCGCTTTGGACTGTAAACACCAGAAACCAGGCCACCAGACCAGACCTGGACTAAAACCTGGACTAGACACGGATTTAGATGGATTTAAACTGGTTTTATATGGAGTATAACAGGGTTTAGATGGATTTAAACAGGTTTTATATGGAGTATAACAGGGTTTGGATGGATTTAAACAGGTTTTATATGGAGTATAACAGGGTTTAGATGGATTTAAACAGGTTTTATATGGAGTATAACAGGGTTTGGATGGATTTAAACAGGTTTTGGAAGGTTTTGAACAGGTTTTAGTTGGATTTGAACAGCTTTTATATGGATTATAACAGGTTTTGAATGGTTTTGAACAGGTTTTAGATAGATCTGAACAGGTTTTGTTGGATTTGGACATGTTTTTGGTGGATTTAAAGAGATTTAGTTTTGCTAGCTTTGAGGAGGTTCTAGCTGGTTTTGAACAGGTTTTAGTTGGATTTGTATTGTTTTTAGTTAAAGTTAAATGGTTTTTAGTTGGATTTTTTCATGTTTAATTTTCACAAGTTTTATTTGGATTTATACAGGTCTACATTGGATTTGAACAGGTTTTAGATGGTTTTGAACAGGTTTTAGTAGGATTTTAAAATATTTTCTTCTTCTCTGGCTGTAGGTCGAGGAGGGGACCACCTGTTTTGGCATCCAGACAGTAACCTGATCGACAGGAGCAACATAAACGGTAAGCGCCCCCTGCTGCCTTTAGGCTGTACTACACTTTGGTGCATTTTTACCTGAAATCTGAACTAAATCCATAAAAACTAAAACTCCATCCAAAAAGATTGAAGCTTGAAATTACACCAGCCAAGGCAGTCAAAGAAAAGTAGAAGTTTTAACAAGATTCAGAATTGACCGTTGGTTAAATAATAGATCAGTAAGCGCCCTGTTGGACATTAGTGGAACTGCATTCTTTATAAACAGACTAAATGGAGGACACTGCTATGTATTTATCTATTAGACCTAGAAAATTAGACCTAAATATTAAGACATAACCAAATTTGAGCGCCTGCAGCTCATTGGTCAGAAACAGAAGGAGTGGGCGGAGCCAAACCTGAAGCAAAAACATGGAACTATTCAGTAATGTTCCTGTTGCTGGGTTTTATTCCTGGGTTTAAGGTTTTGTCCTGGTTTAATCCAAGCTAGAAATGATTTATTCCAGACTAGCACAGCAGTTTTTATTCCTTCCTTCCTTCTTCCCTTCCTTCCTTCCTTCCTCACTGTCTTCTTTCTGCAGCTCATTTTAACTCGTCTCTGTAGATTCTCTATTAACTGTTCTCTTCTCTTCTGCTCGAGTGAATCTGTCACTTCACAAAATTACTCTGCGCTCATCACTCCACCCTCCGCCCTTCTCTCCTCGTTTAATTCCCTCCGCCCTTCTCTCCTCGTTTAATTCCCTCCGTCCTTCTCTCCTCGTTTAATTCCCTCCGTCGTTCGCTGACGTGTTTGTCGTCTGAACGCGGTCGACTGAAAATTAATTATCTCGGCGTCAGTGTGGAATATTCCCATCAGCTCCTGACGCTTCGCATTAACACTGCATTAAACAAGAGCCACGGCTGTCGTCCAATCAGATCCGCCCTACAGCTGCAGTGCATCATGGGAATATGAGTTCAGATCAGGTTTATGGTGTAGTTTTAAATTCATGTGGTTTTGAAAATGTTCCTGTGAATATTTTAAGTGGGTCTTAATTGGATTTGAACAGGATTTATTTGGATCTGAGAAGGTTTTACTTGGATTTCAAAAGGTTTTAGACAGACTTCAACAAGTTTTAGATTCATTCATTCATTCATCTTCTACCTTATCCCACTTTGTGGGGTCGCGGGTGGCTGGAGCCTATCCCAGCTGCTTTGGGCCTTAGGCGGGGTACACCCTGGACAGTGGCCAGTTCGTCGCTGACACTTAGACGTACATTGACAGACAACCATTCACTCTCACATTCATCCACTAGGGGCACTTTAGAGTCACCAATTCACCTATACATGCATGTCTTTGGACGGTGGGAGGAAGCCGGACCCGGAGAGAACCCACGGTGACACGGGGAGGACATGCTCCTCACAGAAAGACCAGAGTTAGACAATGATGTTTGGGTTGGCTACAATCGGCCAACGATGTTTTGGGTCGGCCGGGATTCGTACTCACGACCTTCTTGCTGTGAAGCGGGAGCGCTAACCACTCTGCTACCGTGCCCCCCCCCACACACACAAGTTTTAGATGAAACAGAAAAAGTTTAGATGATATTAAATAGGTTTTATTTGGATTTGATCAGGTTTTGGTTGGATTTGAACTGGTTTGAAAGAGCTCTTAGATTTAAACTTTTTTTTGTTTAATTTAGGGGCCCCTGGTGGGTCAGATGAGCCCCCTCACCTGTTCTCTGTTGTGTCCCAGGGGCCCTCACCTGTTCTCTGTTGTGTCCCAGGGGCACTCACCTGTTCTCTGTTGTGTCCCCAGGGGCCCTCACCTGTTCTCTGTTGTGTCCCCAGGGGCCCTCACCTGTTCTCTTTTGTGTCCCCAGGGGCCCTCACCTGTTCTCTTTTGTGTCCCCAGGGGCCCTCACCTGTTCTCTGTTGTGTCCCCAGGGGCCCTCACCTGTTCTCTGTTGTGTCCCCAGGGGCCCTCACCTGTTCTCTGTTGTGTCCCCAGGGGCCCTCACCTGTTCTCTGTTGTGTCCCCAGGGGCCCTCACCTGTTCTCTGTTGTGTCCCAGGGGCCCTCACCTGTTCTCTGTTGTGTCCCAGGGGCCCTCACCTGTTCTCTGTTGTGTCCCCAGGGGCCCTCACCTGTTCTCTGTTGTGTCCCCAGGGGCCCTCACCTGTTCTCTGTTGTGTCCCCAGGGGCCCTCACCTGTTCTCTGTTGTGTCCCCAGGGGCCCTCACCTGTTCTCTGTTGTGTCTCCAGGGGCCCTCACCTGTTCTCTGTTGTGTCTCCAGGGGCCCTCACCTGTTCTCTGTTGTGTCCCCAGGGGCCCTCACCTGTTCTCTGTTGTGTCCCAGCCCATTTCCAGGGCCACCGCTGCCCCGTTGTGTCCCGGGGCCCTCACCTGTTCTCTGTTGTGTCCCCAGGGGCCCTCACCTGTTCTCTGTTGTGTCTCCAGGGGCCCTCACCTGTTCTCTGTTGTGTCCCAGGGGCCCTCACCTGTTCTCTGTTGTGTCCCCAGGGGCCCTCACCTGTTCTCTGTTGTGTCTCCAGGGGCCCTCACCTGTTGTGTCTCCAGGGGCCCTCACCTGTTCTCTGTTGTGTCCCCAGGGGCCCTCACCTGTTGTGTCTCCAGGGGCCCTCACCTGTTCTCTGTTGTGTCCCCAGGGGCCCCGGTGGGGCAGATGCGGCCCCCTCACGGCAGTGCGACCCCTCAGAGGAACTCTCAGGTGCTGATGGTGGTGGTGGTGTCGGTCGGAGCCGTGAGCGTCGTCGTCATCGTCATCGTGGCTTTGATCTGCACCAGACGCTCCTCGGCTCAACAGAGGAAGTAAGACCGGGTCCAGACCGGGTTAGACCGGGTTCAGACTGGGTCCAGACCGGGTTAGACAGGATTAGACAGGATTAGACCGGGTTAGACCGGGTCCAGACCGGGTCCAGACCGGGTTAGACAGGATTAGACAGGATTAGACCGGGTTAGACCGGGTCCAGACTGGGTCCAGACCGGGTTAGACAGGATTAGACAGGATTAGACCGGGTTAGACCGGGTTCAGACAGGATTAGACAGGATTAGACCGGGTTCAGACCGGGTTAGACAGGATTAGACCGGATTAGACCGGGTTAGACTGGGTCCAGACAGGGTCCAGACAGGATTAGACCGGGTTAGACCGGGTTAGACAGGATTAGACCGGGTTAGACTGGGTCCAGACAGGGTCCAGACAGGATTAGACCGGGTTAGACCGGGTTAGACAGGATTAGACCGGGTTAGACAGGATTAGACCGGGTCCAGACAGGGTCCAGACAGGGTCCAGACCGGGTTAGACCGGGTTAGACAGGGTCCAGACCGGGTTAGACAGGGTCCAGACCGGGTTAGACCAGGTTAGACTGGTTCCAGACCGTGTCCAGACAGGGTTCAGCAAGTTTTAGATGGAATAGAAAAAAGTTTAGATGATACTGAATAGGTTTTATTTGGATTTGATCAGGTTTTGGTTGGATTTCAACATTCATCAGAAGAGCTCTAAGATTTAAACAAGTTTGTTTTTTTCAAGTTTAAACTTTAAACTTGTACAGATTTAGATCTGAATAAATTATATATGGATTTAGTTTAGATTTAGTTCTTTTAGCTTTTGTTTTGACCCAGTTTTGCCTCCAAGACTAAACCAGGACTAAACCAGGACTAAACCAGGACTAAACCAGGACTAAACCAGGACTAAACCAGGACTAATCCGGTCTAACCCGGTCTAACCCTGGTCTAACACGGTCTAACCCTGGTCTAACCCTGGTCTAACTCTGGTCTAACCCGGTCTAACCCGGTCTAACCCAGTCTAACCCGGTCTAAACCAGGTCTAACCCCGGTCTAACCTTGGTCTAACCCGGTCTAACCCAGTCTAACCCGGTCTAAACCAGGTCTAACCCTGGTCTAACCCAGTCTAAACCCAGTCTAAACCAGGTCTAACCCAGTCTAACCTTGGTCTAACCAGGTCTAACCCAGTCTAACCTGGTCTAACCCAGTCTAAACCCAGTCTAAACCAGGTCTAACCCAGTCTAACCTTGGTCTAACCAGGTCTAACCCAGTCTAACCTGGTCTAACCCAGTCTAAACCCAGTCTAAACCAGGTCTAACCCCGGTCTAACCCAGTCTAACCCCGGTCTAAACCCAGTCTAACCCGGTCTAAACCAGGTCTAACCCTGGTCTAACCCAGTCTAAACCCAGTCTAAACCAGGTCTAACCCAGTCTAACCTTGGTCTAATCCCGGTCTAACCCAGTCTAACCTGGTCTGGACCCTGTCTAACCCCGGTCTAACCCGGTATAACCCAGTCTAACCCGGTCTAAACCAGGTCTAACCCTGGTCTAACCCAGTCTAAACCCAGTCTAAACCAGGTCTAACCCAGTCTAAACCAGGTCTAACCCAGTCTAACCTTGGTCTAACCAGGTCTAACCCAGTCTAACCTGGTCTAACCCAGTCTAAACCCAGTCTAACCCCGGTCTAACCCGGTCTAACCCAGTCTAAACCCTGTCTAACCCCGGTCTAACCCGGTCTAACCTAGGTCTAACCCGGTCTAACCCGGTCTAACCCCGGTCTAACCCGGTCTAACCAGGTCTAACCCAGTCTAAACCCAGTCTAAACCATGTCTAACCCCGGTCTAACCCGGTCTAACCCGGTCTAACCCAGTCTAACCCCGGTCTAACCCCGGTCTAACCCGGTCTAACCCCGGTCTAACCCGGTCTAAACCAGGTCTAACCAGGTCTAACCCAGTCTAAACCAGGTCTAACCAGGTCTAACCCAGTCTAAACCCAGTCTAAACCCTGTCTAACCCCGGTCTAACCCTGTCTAACCCCGGTCTAACCCGGTCTAACCCCGGTCTAACCCGGTCTAACCCCGGTCTAACCCAGTCTAACCCGGTCTAAACCAGGTCTAACCCTGGTCTAACCCAGTCTAAACCCAGTCTAAACCAGGTCTAACCCAGTCTAACCCAGTCTAACCCCGGTCTAACCCGGTCTAACCCCGGTCTAACCCAGTCTAAACCCAGTCTAAACCCAGTCTAACCCGGTCTAACCCGGTCTAACCCCGGTCTAACCCAGTCTAACCCGGTCTAAACCCGGTCTAACCCGGTCTAACCCGGTCTAACCCGGTCTAACCCCGGTCTAACCCGGTCTAACCCGGTCTAACCCCGGTCTAACCCAGTCTAACCCGGTCTAACCCAGTCTAACCCGGTCTAACCCGGTCTAACCCCGGTCTAACCCGGTCTAACCCTCAGGAAGCGGGCCAGTGCCAGTAAGCGTAAGGGGAGTCAGAAGGAGCTGCGTCCTCCAGATCTGTGGATCCATCACGAGGAGATGGAGATGAAGAACATGGACAAGGCTCCGAGTGTGGCTCCGTCTGCGCGTGATTCGCCCATTCAAACCTGTCAGGACCGCCCCCAGACTGCTCTCAGCCAATCAGAGAGCCAGCTGGGCAGCAAGAGCAGCCACTCAGGTCAGACTCAGAAAACACAACTGCACTTGGTTTAAACAGGTTTTAAAGGATCAGAAAGTGTTTTAAACTGATTTCATTTGAATTGGACCAGATTCAGATTGGATTATAATGGGTTTAGTTGGTTTTTAACTGGTTTTAGTTGGATTTGAACAGGTTTTAGGTGGATTTGAACATTTCCATATGGATTTGAGATTTTTTGGGGGAAAAAATAGTGTAAATGTGCTTAAAAGCAGAATGCCTTCTTCCTTCAGGGCAAGACGGAGATGATGCATCCAGCGCGATCTCGACACTAGAGCGCTCCCTGGCGGCCAGACGAGGAACTAGAGGCAAAATGATGATCCCTATGGACTCGCAGCCCAGCAACACTCGTGAGTTTTACTGAAATAACAGAGACACCTTTTACACAGATATGTCTGAAGGTCTTTTCACAAATCCATTGAGATCAGGACTGGACGCCGTTCTTACCTGTGTGACCTGAACAGGAACTAATCCCTCCTGTTTTCACTGATCCTTCCTCTCCTCCAAAAGCAGCTTCTCTTATTAAAAAATAAAACCAATTTTTCCTCCAAAATACTAATCCATTTGACCAAACTGAAGTTTAGAGTTTAGCGTTAGCTTAGCTGTGACTTCAGCGTCAGGACGACAATTATCTCCTCCTCGTTAAACATTACGTGATTGAATTGACAGTATTTATCTGTGTTTTACGTTGCCTCCCTTTTCTCTGTTGATGCTTTTCTTTTTTCAGCTGTTTCTCTGTTAAAAGACATATTCAGCTGAAAATACACTTTATCTGCAGCTATTAAACTTCCTGGAACGTCATGTGACAAGTGTCGACCAATGGGAGCGCTCCTTTTTGGAGCATGTGATTGTCCAAGGTTTTCTGTTCCTGAATAGAGGTTCTCATCTGTTACAATCACTTACAATAAACAGTAGATGGATCATAAAGACTGTTTTTACACAAATGATTGATTTTACAATAAACTATTTGGGTTCAAACCATTTTTACAACGAGAAGGAAAAAGTGCAAATTGTTCATTCCAACAAACATAGACCCAGGTGAATGGGTTTGACTGGCCAGGTTAGGGTCTGTTTCTACTTTTGCTGCTCCTACTTCCAGGCTTCAGACTTGTGTAATTAGCTCCTTCATAACTGTCTTTATTAAAACATATTTTATTGCATTATTCAGGTTCTTTTCTGAATTCTCTTCTGAATTCCAGCAGCAGATAGTTTTGTGTTGGAGGCAGGTCTGGTCGGTCTAAAAACCCTTAGTCTTACTGATATTGATCTGATTATTGATCGCTGAAGGCTGTGATCAGCAGCTTCACTGAGAGGCTTCGATCGAGGACGCAGCTGCAGACTTAACCCTGTAAACACTGCCGTCGGAACATGGACTTAGTCGCTCAAGAATTAAAAAAAAAGAGAACAGGTTTTAGAAACGAAGGGTGAGGATTGAAACCTTAACTGTACTAACTTTTCCTGCTTCTTTTATTTAAAAAAAGATCAAACCGGACCTTTTTTCACCACAAAATATTAATATATTACATTAAATCAAAGTTTATTTAATTTTAATTAAGTTTATTTTTACTTTTTTGTATTTCCAACAGAATAACCCATTTCCTTGGTTTATTTCCTTGTTCCTTCGTTGTTGACATCAGTGTCGACCAATGGGAGCGCTCCTTTTTACCTGAAGTGAGCTGTGATTGGACAAAATCCTGCTGTGGACTGATCATTCTCATCTATTAAAATCCTTCATTATAAAGACTAGATCACGTCTTTCTGTTACAATAAACTTTAGGAGATTACACTGAAAAACTAAATCCAACAGTAAAAAAATCAGGTAATGGACTTTTACATTAAATTTCTGCTCTGGTCCAAACCTATTTTTACTGGTGTCTTTGTGTCGTTTGTTTGATAAAAATAACTTCAGAGGTAAGATCTCTAGAGTTTTTTGTTTCTAGAACAGTGTTACTGATGCAGTCTTTCATTATTTATACTTTCATAATGTACAGAGCTTTGATTCAGAAGCAGGCCTTGTTAATGTTATGTATAATTATAATTTTATTGCATAGAAACAGAAAGTGAACTCTGGTGGATCTGAGGAAGAGAGTGGCTCCAGAACAACAGTTTAAACATGTAGCTTTAGTCCTTTACGTGAGCAGTCTTCAGTCTGTATCCAGAGTCTGTACTAGTATTGTTTTTAAAGTACTACCTGACAAACCTGAAAACAGATGAGGGTTACGGCCTGTAGGGGGCAGTGATGAAAGGGTCAAAAGGTTATTTAATTTATTTATTTGCATTTAGAACATTTGTGTGCAACGGTGGGAGATATTTCTGTCGTTGGTCCCATTTGAGGCAGCGCTGTAAAGTGTTTCTAGCTGGAGCTGTGTCATTTTGTTCTTAACTCCTTGTTCTTTATACCTCAGTATTTTATCAATCCAGTGCACGGCTCTAAAAGGCATCTGTAAAAACATCCTGGAGCCGGTCGTACTTGGTCAGGTCGTGTTTTGTTCCTTTTTTCTTCACAGTGACTCATTTACAGTCGAAGTGGGTCGAACCTCGCGGCTCTGACCTCTCTTCTCTGTTTCTGACTCACTCTTCAACACTTTTCACCTCTGTTCACTTCGGTTCAGTTTCAAAAGGCCGTCCTCGTTCGCTCTGAAAAATCAACACAACTCCACTGACTTCAACAGAGAACACCAATCAATCCACAAACTCACCCTGCACTCTTCTGTTTCATTATACTGTATTATTATATTGTTTACCCATAACATATTATGGATGCACTCATTCTTTTTTCAAAATGCAGTTTACATCTTCTGCTGCAGTCGAAGGCATTCATCCTGAAGTATTTGTAAATGCAGTGATGATTTTCAATGGTACTAGTGGTAAAAGCATGTCCTAGACCCAAAGATCCAGATTTAACCAGGACAGTTCTGATTCAGCCTCTGTCCCGTGTCCTGGAGGATATCTACAAAAACACTCCAACGTCCCTCTTTCTGTCCTGAATATTCCTGTTTTTCCACAAGAACAAAGCCAAAGCGGCGCACTGAACTACTCATTTGTTTGAAGACTCAGGATCATCATTTCCATTTGTTACGGCGCTGTCTTGGATTTACAGTCAAATGAAGTCTGAGTTTTAGGCGTGAAACTGAGGTCACCTGACACGTCATTATAATCTCATTGTTCAGCCTGGTACTGTCTCAGTCTCAAACAGGTTCAGAGACAGGTCTCTGAGACTCACCTGTCTCTACCTGAGTCACAGTGTCCTCCAAAACACTTTCAAAACAAGGACCAAACATCAGCGACTCCAGCCCTGTCCTCCCTGTCCTGTCCCCCCTGGTCCTGTCCCTCTCAGTTTTGTCCCCCCCGGTCCTGTCCTCCCGGTCCTGTCCCCCTGGTCCTGTCCTCCCGGTCCTGTCCCCCTGGTCCTGTCCCTCTCAGTTTTGTCCCCCCAGTCCTGTCCCCCTGGTCCTGTCCCTCTCAGTTTTGTCCCCCCAGTCCTGTCCCTCTCGGTCCTGTCCTCCCGGTCCTGTCCCTCCAGGTCCTGTCCTCCAGGTCCTGTCCTCCCTGTCCTGTCACTCCAGGTCCTGTCCCTCTCAGTTTTGTCCCCCCCCGGTCCTGTCCTCCAGGTCCTGTCCCCTCGGTCCTGTCCCTCTCAGTTTTGTCCCCCCCGATCCTGTGGGCCTGTCCCCCGGTCCCGTCCCTCTCGATCCTGTCCCTCTGACTGTCCGTCTTCTGTCCTCAGCTGTAGTGAGTGCAGTGGCTGTCCCGGCTCTGGACTCGTCCCAGTTTCCGTCTCTGCTCCAGTCTCCTTCCTGTGGATTCACTCACAACAAGTTCAGCCTCAGACCGATGCCTTTCTCCAGCCTCAGCGTCGACCGAGGATTCAGTCCAGGTACCAGTGACCGTTACTGCTTCTTTATTTAAAAAGGGTCAAACAGAAAACACAAAACACTGATATATTACATTAAATCAAAGTTTAGATCTGACCTGAAGCTTTTCTCTTTGTAGTTTCTCGTTGTAGACTGTAGTGATCCTGTAATTATCTCTGTCTCATTAAACACTGAAGCATTACCAACATTTTTTCATGTTTCATTTGCTGCTGTTTCTCTATTTTTATCTTTTTTGAGCTGTTTCTCTGTAAAATAAGACATATTTCCATCAGAATAACCCATTTCCTTGGTTTATTTCCTTGTTCCTTCGTTGTTGACATCAGTGTCGACCAATGGGAGCGCTCCTTTTTACCTGAAGTGAGCTGTGATTGGACAAAATCCTGCTGTGGACTGATCATTCTCATCTATTAAAATCCTTCATTATAAAGACTAGATCACGTCTTAAGGTCTCATTTTTTCAGATGATTCCTGTTACAATAAACTTTAGGAGATTACACTAAAAAAGATTAAACTATTGGAGCTTTTATCGGTTCGTGGCTGAAAGTCTGCAGTAGTTTATCAAATAAAGAGACAAAGGGACCAGGTTAGTTTAACATAATTCTACAAAATAAATCAAAGCCATTGCAGCTCTCTCTTTGTCTTTATTGCTGCTCATTTCCAAACAGAATTAATCCCGAAGCCTCTGAGACCGACCTCAGAGAGTCTCAGTCTGTATCTGAGTCTGAAATCTGTGATAAGAGCAGGATCCGGCCCATTACCGAGTTACTGCTGCGTTTAGAGATTCAATCAGCGGCAAAACGGCTTTAATTAAAACAGAGAAGAAGATCTACACGCCACAGAAGAAGAACAAAGAAGAGAACTGAGGGAAGGAGGCAATGAGTCTTAAAGGAGCATTTTATGAAAAACTGAGGCTATATTCACACAAAGCAGACCAGTCCAGACTCGATCCATGTAACAAAAAACTTACAGAATGTAATTTTTTCTTCAAAAAGCAAAGTTAGGCAGATGTTTTAGGCACATGAGAAAATAAGTCGTCTCATGACCAGTTTTTCCTCCTTTTTCTGGTCTTTAGTCCAGTTTTCCCTCCTTTTTCTGGTCTTTAGTCCAGTTTTCCCTCCTTTTTCTGGTCTTTAGTCCAGTTTTCCCTCCTTTTTCCGGTCTTTAGTCCAGTTTTCCCTCCTTTTCCCGGTCTTTAGTCCAGTTTTTCCTCCTTTTTCTGGTCTTTAGTCCAGTTTTTCCTCCTTTTTCTGGTCTTTAGTCCAGTTTTTCCTCCTTTTTCTTGTCTTTAGTCCAGTTTTTCCTCCTTTTTCTTGTCTTTAGTCCGGTTTTCCTCCTTTTTCTTGTCTTTAGTCCAGTTTTTCCTCCTTTTTCTTGTCTTTAGTCCAGTTTTTCCTCCTTTTTCTGGTCTTTAGTCCAGTTTTTCCTCCTTTTTCTGGTCTTTAGTCCAGTTTTCCCTCCTTTTTCTTGTCTTTTGTCCAGTTTTCCCTCCTTTTTCTGGTCTTTTGTCCAGTTTTCCCTCCTTTTTCCAGCCTTTAGTCCAGTTTTCCCTCCTTTTTCTGGTCCCCTTCTGTTTCTTGTCTTGGAGAAATGCCAGTGGCTAATATTCAGCTTTTTGTTTTGAAATGTCATGTCAGATTCTCTTTAAAACCTTAAAACCTTAGTTTCGTTTCAATTTTACTTCTCCTCTTTCTGTATTAATACTGTCCCTGAACATGTCGATGTCTCACACACGTGTCAGAAACATGACTGATACCAAAACTCGGTCTCATTTTCCTTCTTTTTCTTTGATCCTGAAGCCACCTCTGATTCTCTATGTTCCATAAACCACTGCTGTATGAACCCAAATCTACTGCAGCCTCATGAATAAACCATCTGATCTTCTTCTGTGGTTTTAATGAACATGGGTCTAACATGTAATTACTGCGACTTCGCACTGATCATTTCAAACAGAGCTTTTATCTCCTCAGATTTATCCCATAATGCACTGCACTCTTGCTTTTTATTCACATCTTTCTACTTTTCCAAGGTTTCATTTGCCCTTCTCTTTTAGTAAAATATTAATTTGCAAATACATTTTAAACTTACGTATGTTTAAACAAAAGAAAATTGTTGAAAAATATGTCAGTTTTTTATTTTTGAAAGAGGAAGGGCAGTTGTTTAGACAGAATTTAGTTGAATTTGAACAGTTTTTAGTCAAATTTAAACAGGTCTAAATTGATTTGAACATATTTTTAGTTGGATTTGAACAGCTTTTTATGGATTTGAATAGGTTTTTGTTGGATTTAAACAGGTTTTATTCAGATTTGTACAGGTTTTAGTTGGATTTAAACAGGTTTTTGATTGATATACAAAGAATTTAGTTGGATTTACGCAGGTTTTTGATGGATTTAAAAAGATTTTTGGTGGACTTTAATGGGTTTTATTCAGATTTGAACAGTTTTTTGTTGGATTTAAACAGGTCTTATTCAGATTTGAACAGGGCTTATATATTTATTTATATTTTGTACAGGTTTTGTCGCCCCCTGTAGTCCAGGTGTGAGACAAACGCCCCTCGTCCTTAATCCATCACCGCTGTTGATGTTTTGTCGTTTTAATTTTGTTTGAAGCCTTGAGTACTTCCCACAACTGTTGAAACTCCTGAACTTCTTTTAAAGACCTTTTAACTTAACACAAAATAACAACTGACACATCTTTAATGAGCTCCTAACTGCAACTGGCTTTGACCACAAGAGGGCGCTAGAACAATATCATAAATACTACATTGTAATTTTACCGTAGCTATCTGTTGTTCATTGACCTTCGGTGAAAATAGTGATGTACTTCAAAAAAAAAAACTTTAAATATTTTATCTGTGCTTTGTCTCCACAGCGATGACTTCAGAGCCGTCGTCCAATCCTCAGCAAGCCCCGCCTCCCGACCTGGCCACGCCCCCTCTGCCCACGTCCTCGTCCTCATTGGCCGTGGGCGTGTCTGCCGTGTCCCCATTGGCCGGTTCCGGAGGCGTGTCGTCGGAGGAGGCCCAGCCCGGAGCCAGGAGCATTCCTACGGCCTGTGTCCGCCCGACTCACCCTCTCCGCAGCTTCACCAGCCCCCTGCTGCCCCCTCCCATCGGCCTGGAGCCCAAACTGTTCCCTGGCATGGTGCCCCAGGCCAGTGAGTCCCGCCAAAACCTGTTCAAGTCCTGCTTAAACCTGTTCAAGTCCAACAAAAACATGTTCAAGTCCCGCTAAAACCTGTTCAAGTCCTGCTTAAACCTGTTCAAGTCCAACTAAAACATGTTCAAGTCCCACTAAAACATGTTCAAGTCCCGCAAAACCTGTTTAAATGCAACTAAAACCTGTTCAAGTCCCGCTAAACCTGTTCAAGTCCCACTAAAACCTGTTCAAGTCCAACTAAAACCTGTTCAAGTCCAACTAAAACCTGTTCAAGTCCTGCTTAAACCTGTTCAAGTCCAACAAAAACATGTTCAAGTCCCGCTAAAACCTGTTTAAATGCAACTAAAACCTGTTCAAGTCCAACTAAAACCTGTTCAAGTCCTGCTAAAACCTGTTTAAATGCAACTAAAACATGTTCAAGTCCCGCTAAACCTGTTCAAGTCCCGCTAAACCTGTTCAAGTCCAACTAAAACATGTTCAAGTCCCACTAAAACCTATTTAAATGCAACTAAAACCTGTTCAAGTCCCACTAAAACCTGTTCAAGTCCACTAAAACCTGTTTAAATGCAACTAAAACCTGTTCAAGTCCAACTAAAACCTGTTCAAGTCCCGCTAAAACCTGTTTAAATGCAACTAAAACCTCTTCAAGTCCCACTAAAACCTGTTCAAGTCCCGCTAAAACCTGTTTAAATGCAACTAAAACCTCTTCAAGTCCCACTAAAACCTGTTCAAGTCCCTCTAAAACCTGTTCAAGTCCACCTAAAACCTGTTCAAATCCAACAAAAACCTGTTCAAGTCCAACAAAAACCTGTTCAAGTCCACCTAAAACCTGTTCAAGTCCAACTAAAACCTATTCAAGTCCAACTAAAACCTGTTCAAGTCCAACTAAAACCTGTTCAAGTCCATCTAAAACCTGTTCAAGTCCAACTAAAACCTGTTCAAGTCCATCTAAAACCTTTTCAAGTCCAACTAAAACCTGTTCAAGTCCAATTAAAACCTGTTGTAAACCACGTAAAACCTGTTCAAATCCAACTAAAACCTGTTCCAAACCACGTAAACCAGGTAAAACTGGTGCCCCAGGCCAGTCAGTCCAGCTAAAACCTGTTCCATGTAAAACCTGTTCAGATCCATATAAAACTGGTTTAAATGCAAGTAAAACCTGTTCAAGTCCAATACTATCAAAACCTGTTCAAAACCAGATAAAACCTGTTCAAATCCTTCTAAAACCTGTTCAAATCCTTCTAAAACCTGTTCAAATCAAAATGAAACCTCTTAAAATCCAACTAAAGCCAGTTTAAATTCAACCTGTTCAAAACCCATTTTATCCAAAGCAACACCTGTTCAAATGTACACTTGATGTTTCTTTTCCTCACGAGGCAGAACGTGCCGTTAAAGCCCTTTTCTAAACAAAAACCTGTGATTTGTTTCTGTTTTTGTGCCACTGACCCAGATGCTGAATATAGGTCAGGTTTTAGACAGCTTCATCTCAGACTCAGATAAAAGCTGGTATTCCACAGAGAGATCGTTCCGATTGTAGTTTTTATCCCGTTGTGTCCCGTCTGCGATCGATGCGGCTCCTCTTCGTCTCGTCCTAAAGCGTGAAGAGAGGAACCTGTCGACAAACGCAGTTATTTCTGCTTCACGCCGAATTCAGACGCAGCGTGAAGGGCTGCCAAGGACAGCCACACAAAACACAGAAGAAATATTTCAATAGCAACACAACACACTGAAATAAGTGGATACAGTCTTAATTAATGTAGTGTAATTAATGCAGAAGTTAATGCAGAATTAATGTAAAGGTTTTAGGCTTGACACAATAAGGTCGGCAATTTTCACGACAGAAAAGAACAATTGTGGCTCAATAAACCTCAGAAAGAATATGAAAAAAGATGAATTCAACTTTAACAGCACGTTTTACTGGAATTAATGGGAAATAGTCACAGTAATAATAAATGCACAACTTAATGCAGAATTAATGCACGTCTAAATCTTCTGTGTTTATATCCTTCAAGATCCAAGGAGTACAGTCTTAAGACCAAGACCTGGCTCAAATCCATTTAAAACCTGTGTGAAACCTTTTAAAACATGTTCAAATCCTTTTAAAAACTGAAGAAACCGTGTAAAACCTGTTTAAATCTAAGTAAAACCAATTCAAATCTAACTAAAACCTGTTCTGATCCATCTAAAAGCTGTTTAAATCCATGTAAACCCTGTTAAAGCCGCTCTGTCTCTGGTCCAGGTTCGTCGCTGCCCAAACCTCAGGTGAAGACGGCGTCTCTGGGTCAGGCCGGAAAAGCCCGGTCTCCTCTGCTCCCGGTCTCTGTCCCGACGGCTCCAGAACAACTACAGGAAGAAGGAGGGGTCAAACCTGAGGAGTCTGCAGCAAACGTAAGACTAGACCAGGACTAGAACCAGGACTAGAACCAGGACTAGAACCAGGACTAGAACCAGGACTAGAACCAGGACTAGAACCAGGACTAGAACCAGGACTAGAACCAGGACTAGAACCAGGACTAGAACCAGGACTAGAACCAGGACTAGAACCAGGACTGAACCAGGACTGAACCAGAGCCAAACGTTGACGTTAACAAGGTCTAAACCAGGACTGAACCAGGCTTGAACTACGACTGAAACCATGACTAAAGCAGAACTAAATCAGGTTTTAATAAGGATTAAACTTGAACAAAACAAGGACTACATCAGGACTACAGCAGGACTACAGCAGGACTGAAACAAGGACTTGGAGTAACTGAGATAAAACCCTTGGTCTACACAAGGTTCTAAAAGTCTACAGCAGGTCTGGTCTACAGCAGGTCTGGTCTGGTCTAGTCTGGTCTGGTCTACAGCAGGTCTGGTCTGGTCTACAGCAGGTCTGGTCTGGTCTACAGCAGGTCTGGTCTGGTCTACAGCAGGTCTGGTCTGGTCTACAGCAGGTCTTCGTCGTGGATGCTCTTATTTTAAAGTGTGTTATTGATTATATTTGTGAATGTAGTTTAAAATCTGCCCACAGTCATTTATTGATTATTGATCAGGTCCATTTAAACATCAGTCACAGTCACTGCACCAACCTCTCTGGTCTAAACCTGGTCTAAACCTGGTCTAAACCTGGTCTAAACCTGGTCTGGACCTGGTCTGAACCTGGTCTAAACCTGGTCTAAACCTGGTCTGAACCTGGTCTGGACCTGGTCTAAACCTGGTCTAAACCTGGTCTGGACCTGGTCCAGACCTGGTCTAAACCTGGTCTGAACCTGGTCTAAACCTGGTATAAACCTGGTCTAAACCTGGTCTAAACCTGGTCCAGACCTGGTCTAAACCAGGTCTAAACCTGGTCTGAACCTGGTCTAAACCTGGTATAAACCTGGTCTAAACCTGGTCTAAACCTGGTCTAAACCTGGTCTAAACACTTAATACGTTGTGAAGTTGTGTTAAAGTTGTAAAGCACTTAATTTGTGAATTAAGTCCCGTCTGTTCTCAGTGAAATATAAGCCTCTTTTAGACCAGACCAACACCAAACTGGACCGAACCAGCCTAAACTGGACCAAACCAGCCTAAACTGGACCGAACAAACCCAAACTGGACCGAACCAACCTAAACTGGACCGAACCAACCTAAACTGGACCGAACCAACCCAAACTGGTCCGAACCAACCCAAACTGGACCGAACCAACCTAAACTGGACCGAACCAGCCTAAACTGGACCGAACCAGCCCAAACTGGACCGAACCAGCCTAAACTGGACCGAACCAGCCTAAACTGGACCGAACCAACCTAAACTGGACCAAACCAGCTTAAACTGGACCGAACCAGCCCAAACTGGACCGAACCAACCTAAACTGGACCGAACCAGCCTAAACTGGACCGAACCAACCCAAACTGGACCGAACCAATCTAAACTGGACCGAACCAGCCTAAACTGGACCGAACCAGCCTAAACTGGACCGAACCAACCCAAACTGGACCGAACCAGCCTAAACTGGACCGAACCAGCCTAAACTGGACCGAACCAATCTAAACTGGACCGAACCAATCTAAACTGGACCGAACCAGCCTAAACTGGACCGAACCAACCTAAACTGGACCGAACCAGCCTAAACTGGACCGAACCAGCCTAAACTGGACCGAACCAATCTAAACTGGACCGAACCAACCTAAACTGGACCGAACCAGCCTAAACTGGACCGAACCAATCTAAACTGGACCGAACCAGCCTAAACTGGACCGAACCAACCTAAACTGGACCAAACCAGCCTAAACTGGACTGCTCTGTAAAAAGTGGCTTTATTGTTGTTTTAAACTGAACTTTAACTGAATTTTTCCTGTTTTTGTCAGGTTTACGAGCAGGACGACCTGTCAGAGCAGATGGCCAGTTTGGAAGGACTCATGAAGCAGTTGAACGCCATCACAGGCTCCGCCTTCTAGCACCAAACCCCGCCCACTTCCCCTTAAACCCCACCCCTTTCTCCTCTGACTTCGCCCTTTCCCACATTGTCTCCAGTTTGGACCTATTCTTCAACTGCTTCTTCTTCAGACTCAACCACGTTATTTAACCATATTTAACGCCAAAAGTAGCCAGGATCTTTTTACGGATTTCTTAAACTTAAACTTTCCAAGCTTGGATTCTACCTTTCTGGTTTACAAAAACAAGGAATATTCAGCAAATTCTAGCAGCACAGACTGACTTGAACAAGACACAAGGGTTTGTTAAGGAGACTGTATACCTTTCTTTTGACGTTCCTTAAAAGACATTGCCTATCGCCTAAAGAAGCAAGAGGATGGGGTTAAAAGTTGCATAGACTTACACTGAACATTGAAAACCCTCCTCTTGTTTCTCTTTTTCCTCTTTGTGGTATTTATTATTAGCTTCCGTACTTCTCTGCTGAGTTCGGCTCAGTTTACTGTGACTTGTACCTCACCTAAAGGAACTATCCGTTCAGCCATTGTTTCAGTTGGGTAGCGTCCATTCTGTGCCGTCGACATATTCGGATAAAGGCTGAAAAATGCTACCAGACTTTTCTCCAAGGACTAAACTAAAACATCCTGAGCCACCAAAGCTTCACCTCGACTTTGTTTCGCTCAGACAGAAGTGGTATTCCCAGTTTGTCATTTTGCGGTTATCCCGGATCAGTTGCCTTTTCCAGCATGAAGCATTTCCTCATGTTTCAAACACAATTGTCATCCTTTTTCCATATTTCAGTCCTTATTATCTGCATCCTAATGGTTTAAAGACTCACAAATGGTTGAAATTGTGACCTAAATATGAAAGAAATGCTCTGAATCTTCTCATTTGGATTCAGTGTAGAAACTCAAAAACAAGTCACTTTTCCACTGCTTTGTACCAGTTCAACGTCTTAACCATTAATTTTCCTACATTTTGGCAATTCTTAAAAACAGTTTTGCATTACCTGGTCTGGTTTATTATTGCACTACTTTTCTAACATTTCAACCATAATAACATGATTTTGTGTATAAACCAACCTTACCTTTTGTGTGTATTAGTTAATCAGAAAAGAGCAGGAGAAGATACCAATATTAAGGCTAAAAGCTGAAATCGTGGCTGCCTGATTTGTATTTAGTGAATGAATTGAAACAATGGGGGACATCTTTTCTTTCCTTTTAAAATTGTACTCTTGTGCATTTTCTATTGAGCACTTTGACTTTAACTGCTTTTTAGGAACATTAAACTAAACAAGAAGTAAAACAACAGTTACAGTATATAAAGTAAAATTAAGTGCACATAAAAATCAGTTTATGTGAGAAATCATCCTTATTGTGCTGCTTGTCTTGTCTAGGTTAAGTTATTGAGGCATTTAGTGGTAATAAGTGGAGTTTAATGAAAATAATCGGTGCAAATGGTTTGATAAATTTAAGTATAAATACCATTTAAATGCTTGATTATTCACTAAGAAATCTTTTATTTTTTTTATTTTTTTTATGAAATTACCTTCATTTCAATTTCGATGCCAAAAACTTGCAAAGTGCGTTTTTTATTGCACATAGTAAGTAAAAATATAGATGGAATTTTTGAATTTGTCACCATCTTTATTGATAAAACCTAAAATATTGTGCCAAATAAGAGTTAACAGCAAAAACAAAGGCTCTAAAGTGATCCATTTAAATGTGTGGAGTTGAAATGGTATAAACCGGTGAAAAAGTGACTCTCAGTTTTTATTTTTTGCTGCTGTTTGAAAAGGCCTTGACTTTCCTTGAACCTAAAAACGTTTCCCACAAAGGACTCGTGTTGTTGCCAAATTCTCATGTATTTGAGGAAAATATACTGTGAGTTTTTTATATCGTTCATTATCTCGGTCCAGAAACAGTGGACTGTGGGGAAGAAAAGGGAAAGTTGAACGAGGGATAACTCTTTGGAAATTTACATGAAACATTCTGATTAGTTAATACTGAGATTATTTATTAGTTTTTTGAAACACCTCATTCACTATGCAATGTATTTGTATTTATTTATTTATATTATTTACTTTCATTAAAAATATGTTACTATATTTAAACATTGAGCACACGTTAAGTCAAATCTAACATTAAAACATTAGGTCTTTGTATTTTACAAATTATCTGAAGTAAATTTAATGGTTTACAGAAGGAAATATCAGCCAAAAACACCAGATTAAAAATGTAAGAAAAAACAAGTTAAGTGTAGTTATTTTAATGCTAAAGGTTTAGTGGAAACGCATTGATTGAATTCTCTTCAAAAAGTATTTCTCTGTTCCACAGCTGCTTAAAAGCACAGAAATATGAGTCTCATTAACCATACCTTTTATATTCTATACTAGTATGTATTAATATTAGTCTGGTCGCTGTGTTTCCTCGAGGCCGTACCAACATACGCAGAATAAACTGCCTCTGGACACAATAAACAATCAATTAAACGTCTGGAGCAGTTTTAGAAAAAGAGAAAAACTAATGAAGAACATAAACTGAAAGCAAGCCGTGCAAATGAATAATAAAATGCACATAATATAATTAATATTTAAATATAAAAAAGAATAGGTCTGTTATATAACTATGTGTCAAACCGAGTATTTAATTTATTATTTGAAGACGCTCTTCTAAAATGTAGCTAATATATTCCAGACTTAATTTAATCATGTTTAGCTTTTTATTTTAATGCATATTTTGTGAATGAGGTGTTTTTGTTACACAACTGTACATTGTTATTGTTATTATTGCTTTTAATATAATTATTGTTTATATTATTTTTCCAATTATTTTATTTGTTCACTTAAATGTGTTTTTTATCTGAAGTCATATTTATTTTGAGATTACAACATATATTTACCTCTTTAAAAAAACAAAGGGAAAACTTCACGTCACGTTCAGGGGGATTTTGTACAAAAATACAAACAAAAACTTCTGAAAAAACAGGATTATTACATGCTCCACAAAAGTCTATTTTTACATTCTGTGTTCTGTCGATGTGTTCGTGTCCGGTTGGGTTTTTTAATGACATTCAGCTCAAAGGGAACAATTGTAAAGTGAATTAGTGAACATTAAACTGTAGCATTAAATAAGCATTATCTGCGAAAAAGATTAACTTTTCAGATTTTTTGGGGGGGCTTTAAAAAAAGGAAAATGTAAAATGTGAAAATGATGGATTAAGATGGAAGTGGTTTGTAAACAGCTGGAAAATACAGTCATTTAGAGACGAATAAATAGCTTTTTAAAGAAAACTGGACTCTTTTACTGTGTATTATTGTGTTTATTACTGTTTATTTGACAGTTTTTTATGTTTATTGAAATTGAAGTCATGAGTCTCCCAAAGATTAAGCCCAGAACCAAAATGGGAGTAACACAGAACTAAACCAGGACCAATACAAGACTAAATCAGGAGCGCGATAGAAAAACCTACAAAGACTGGACAAAAGGAACTGAACTAAGACTGGTCCAGGACTAAAAGTGGTCTCAAAGAAAACGCACTGTACTTTTAACAAAACGTAAATACTTTTTTACTGCTTTAACATGGCTTAATGGCTTCTTTTGGATTAGTTTCTGTCTTTTAAGTTGAGAAGTTTGCTGCTTTCTTTATATTTCTTTTCAGTGAAATATCCAACCTAAAATCCTGAGTAAATGATTTTAACATGACTCCATTTTAAATCCAGATGAACGCCGTGTGATGGAGCTTCTCGTTCTCGTTCCGTGAGGTCCACTGCTCCTCGGTTTATGTTTAATGTGGTCTGTTTGAAGCCGGCGCAGCGTCGTGTAAAATTCACACTGTGTTTTATAAATGAGAGAACGCTGCAGGAAACGGCGCCGGTGTTTGTTCAACTTCAGTAAAAACAGAACGGGCTTTAATACAACCATCAGCAGAAGAAGACACACATTAGACAGATCTCACCAGTCGACTAGAAAAGACTAATACTGTCTGAACTGAGCTCAAACCCAGCACTGAACCAACCACTTACAACATTCAAGACTAAACAGGTCTGAACTACAGCCTCGCTTCCACCAAAACAGTCCGAAGTGTTTCCAAAAAGCCAGCTTTAGGTTGATTTTTGTCTTTCACCAATGTTTTCTGAACTGAAAAAAGTTCTTCTGGAAAAACAAATCCGTGTAACAGGATGAAGCACTTTTACTCAGGCTTCAACCCTGAAAATAAGACAAAACATTACCAGACTTGCACTGAGACAAAATATTGTAACTACAACATGATTCCAGAATACACAATTTTATAAACTATAAAGTAAAACAAAACAAAATAAAATCTATCCGAAAGCTAACTGTCCTGGGTCTCTCCTGAGTCTGGGGTTTACCTTCAGTCTCTGCAGCAGTGGAGCTGTCTTTGGTTTAGGTTCTTGTTACCAGGTCTAACCCAGGTCTAAACCAGGACTAAACCAGGTCTAAACCAGGTCTAAACCAGGACTAAACCAGGTCTAAACCAGGACTAAACCAGGTCTAACCCAGGACTAAACCAGGTCTAAACCAGGTCTAAACCAGGTCTAAACCAGGTCTAACCCAGGACTAAACCAGGACTAAACCAGGTCTAAACCAGGACTAAACCAGGACTAAACCAGGTCTAAACCAGGACTAAACCAGGACTAAACCAGGTCTAAACCAGGACTAAACCAGGTCTAAACCAGGTCTAACCCAGGACTAAACCAGGACTAAACCAGGTCTAAACCAGGTCTAACCCAGGACTAAACCAGGTCTAAACCAGGTCTAAACCAGGTCTAACCCAGGACTAAACCAGGTCTAAACCAGGTCTAACCCAGGACTAAACCAGGTCTAAACCAGGTCTAACCCAGGACTAAACCAGGTCTAAACCAGGTCTAACCCAGGACTAAACCAGGACTAAACCAGGTCTAACCCAGGACTAAACCAGGTCTAAACCAGGTCTAAACCAGGACTAAACCAGGACTAAACCAGGTCTAAACCAGGACTAAACCAGGTCTAAACCAGGTCTAAACCAGGACTAAACCAGGTCTAAACCAGGTCTAACCCAGGACTAAACCAGGACTAAACCAGGTCTAAACCAGGACTAAACCAGGTCTAAACCAGGTCTAAACCAGGACTAAACCAGGACTAACCCAGGACTAAACCAGGTCTAAACCAGGACTAAACCAGGTCTAAACCAGGTCTAAACCAGGACTAACCCAGGACTAAACCAGGACTAAACCAGGACTAAACCAGGTCTAAACCAGGTAAGACAAACCAGGACTAAACCAGGACTAAACCAGAGCTAAACCAGGACTAAACCAGGACTAAACCAGGTCTAAACCAGGACTAAACCAGGTCTAAACCAGGACTAAACCAGGACTAAACCAGGACTAAACCAGGACTAAACCAGGACTAAACCAGGACTAAACCAGGACTAAACCAGGTCTAAACCAGGACTAAACCAGGTCTAAACCAGGACTAAACCAGGACTAAACCAGGTCTAAACCAGGTCTAAACCAGGTCTAACCCAGGACTAAACCAGGACTAAACCAGGACTAACCCAGAGCTAAACCAGGTCTAACCCAGGACTAAACCAGGACTAAACCAGGACTAAACCAGGACTAAACCAGGACTAAACCAGGTCTAACCCAGGACTAAACCAGGACTAAACCAGGACTAACCCAGAGCTAAACCAGGTCTAACCCAGGACTAAACCAGGACTAAACCAGGACTAAACCAGGACTAAACCAGGTCTAAACCAGGACTAAACCAGGTCTAACCCAGGACTAAACCAGGACTAAACCAGGTCTAACCCAGGACTAAACCAGGTCTAAACCAGGTCTAACCCAGGACTAACCCAGGACTAACCCAGGTCTAAACCAGGACTAACCCAGGTCTAAACCAGGACTAAACCAGAGCTAAACCAGGTCTAAACCAGGACTAACCCAGGTCTAAACCAGGACTAACCCAGGTCTAAACCAGGACTAACCCAGGACTAAACCAGGACTAAACCAGGACTAACCCAGAGCTAAACCAGGACTAAACCAGGTCTAAACCAGGACTAAACCAGGTCTAAACCAGGACTAACCCAGGTCTAACCCAGGACTAAACCAGGACTAAACCAGGTCTAACCCAGGACTAAACCAGGTCTAAACCAGGTCTAACCCAGGACTAAACCAGGACTAACCCAGGTCTAAACCAGGACTAAACCAGGTCTAAACCAGGACTAAACCAGGTCTAAACCAGGACTAAACCAGGTCTAAACCAGGTCTAAACCAGGACTAAACCAGGACTAAACCAGGACTAAACCAGGACTAAACCAGG
>CM072159.1:33547860-33597546 GCA_036850595.1 Rhyacichthys aspro
TTTAGACCTGGTTTAGACCTGGTTTAGACCTGGTTTACTGGCACACACACCAGCTGCTGATTATCTGCTCAATAAAGATTTTAAATCTGGAATGGAAAGAATGTCTCTTTTTTCCGTCAGTTCAGAAGAAATGATCCTGCTTCAGAATAATGTGTTTTAGAAGAAATGAAACTCAGAGCTCAGAGGAGTGGTTTGGGACAGTCCCAGAGGAGGAGACAGCCCCAGTTTGGTTTCAGTTTAGGTTTAGTCCTGGTTTAGACCTGGTTTAGTCCAGGTTTGTTCCTGTTTCTCCAACATATTTTTATTGATAATTATTTTGGAACTACAACGTAAACTGACTGCGGAGCTCGGAATCAGATCAAGAAACAGACTCAATTCCTTTCCAGCCTGAGCACAGCCTCCGGTAAGTCCTGGTTTAGTCCTGGTTTAGTCCTGTTTAAGTCCTGTTTTAGTCTTGTTTTAATCCTGTTTTAGTCCTGGTTTAATCCTGTTTTAGTCCTGGTTTAGTCTTGTTTTAATCCTGTTTTAGTCCTGGTTTAATCCTGTTTTAATCCTGGTTTAGTCCTTTTAGTCTTTTCCTGAACAGCTGTGAATACTTTATTTCTAGAGCTTTAAGTGAGTTTCTGTTAGAGTTAGACCAGTTTAGACCAGTTCAACCAGGTCCAGGTACGGCTCTTTCACTCATCATTTCGTTTTTTTTTTTTTATTTGGTTCCTCAGATTTTCCCGTTTGGTCTGAAACAAAGAGTGAAAGCAGCGATGGACAGTGACTTGACGTAGGTCCATTGTTCTCCTGCTGCAGATATCGTTTCCTAAAGAGCGTTATATTGATTTAAATCGTGTCTGTATTGATTCTATTTAATAACGTGTCTCTATGTCTCTATTGTCGTTTCTTTCAGAATTGAGATAAACATGACTCAGTCTGAGATCAGAAGCATCCTCAGCCAAATGCAGAGTGAACACTCCAAACTGTGTATATCTCAGTGGGTTCGCAGGTGGAAGGTGTTGGGGCTCTTCATCTTTTGTCTGTTCGCTGCAGCTGGAGTTACTCGTGTTTTCTTTGGTCCAGTTCTGGGGATAGTTCTGTTAGTCCTGGTCTCGTTCTCAGTTCTTTATTTCTGTATAAAACTGTCGACCTCGAGGAGAATAGTGCGTGAACTGAAAGAGTTGTCCACGAAGTTCAGGAACCAAGTGGAGGCTCTGAAGAAGGGACTGGAACCTGAACAAAGCGCTGCCTGGTTTCCCTCCATGGACAGTAGATGGCGCCATCTGGATGAACTGGAAGAGAAAAGCCAGGATGTGATGGACATCGTGGACACATTAGTTTCTGTGGTGAATTCATATTTGATTTCACAACTCAGTGAGAAGCTGAAGGAATGTCAGCAGCACAACAACATCTAACACAAGACTCACCGCTGCATGTGTCTCTGCAGCAAAGACACTTGTGTTGTGTTCAATGACAGCATTTCCACGGCTGTGCTGCATCGGACACTGAAGCACTGTCAGATAAATCCTGACTGTTATAAACAGAACACACTTATTTCGACACATATTTTCTTCTTGTTCAGTAGGTCATGAAGGCTTGTGTCTGTTAAACACATTTTCCCAAAATGTTCTTAAATACATTTGATGTCATTTCACTCAATGTTTTATTGTTTAATATCTGTATTTTCTAATCAGGAAAAATATAAATATCAAAATAAAGACAACAACCAATATGGAAAAAGATATTGTGATCAATTATTCTAACTTTAACCATCTTCAAATCTTTTAACAGTAACTTGACACTGAGTCACCTGACTGTATCTGATCAGGAAATAGACTTTATCCCTTTACACTGTTTATTGAGTCTCTGCAGCTCGTCCTCAGGTAAGTCCTGGTTTAGTCCTGGTTTAGACCTGGATTAGACCTGGATTAGACCTGGTTTAGTCCTGGTTTAGTCCAGGTTTAGACCTGGTTTAGTCCTGGTTTAGACCTGGTTTAGACCTGGATTAGTCCTGGTTTAGTCCTGGTTTAGTCCTGGTTTAGTCCTGGTTTAGACCTGGATTAGACCTGGTTTAGTTCTGGTTTAGACCTGGATTAGTCCTGGTTTAGTCCTGGTTTAGTCCTGGTTTAGACCTGGATTAGTCCTGGTTTAGACCTGGATTAGACCTGGTTTAGTCCAGGTTTAGTCCTGGTTTAGTCCTGGTTTAGTCCTGGTTTAGTCCTGGTTTAGTCCTGGTTTAGTCCTGGTTTAGACCTGGATTAGTCCTGGTTTAGACCTGGATTAGACCTGGTTTAGTCCAGGTTTAGTCCTGGTTTAGACCTGGTTTAGTCCTGGTTTAGACCTGGATTAGTCCTGGTTTAGTCCAGGTTTAGTCCTGGTTTAGTCCTGGTTTAGACCTGGTTTAGACCTGGTTTAGTCCTGGTTTAGTCCTGGTTTAGACCTGGATTAGTCCTGGTTTAGTCCTGGTTTAGTCCTGGTTTAGTCCTGGTTTAGTCCTGGTTTAGTCCTGGTTTAGTCCTGGTTTAGTCCTGGTTTAGTCCTGGTTTAGTCCTGGTTTAGACCTGGTTTAGTCCTGGTTTAGTCCAGGTTTAGACCTGGATTAGTCCTGGTTTAGACCTGGATTAGACCTGGTTTAGTCCAGGTTTAGTCCTGGTTTAGTCCTGGTTTAGTCCTGGTTTAGACCTGGTTTAGTCCTGGTTTAGTCCAGGTTTAGTCCTGGTTTAGTCCTGGTTTAGACCTGGTTTAGTCCTGGTTTAGACCTGGTTTAGTCCTGGTTTAGTCCTGGTTTAGACCTGGATTAGTCCTGGTTTAGTCCAGGTTTAGTCCTGGTTTAGTCCAGGTTTAGTCCTGGTTTAGTCCTGGTTTAGACCTGGTTTAGTCCTGGTTTAGACCTGGTTTAGACCTGGTTTAGTCCTGGTTTAGTCCTGGTTTAGTCCTGGTTTAGTCCTGGTTTAGTCCTGGTTTAGTCCTGGTTTAGTCCTGGTTTAGTCCTGGTTTAGTCCTGGTTTAGTCCTGGTTTAGTCCTGGTTTAGACCTGGTTTAGTCCTGGTTTAGACCTGGTTTAGTCCTGGTTTAGTCCTGGTTTAGTCCTGGTTTAGTCCTGGTTTAGTCCTGGTTTAGTCCTGGTTTAGTCCTGGTTTAGTCCTGGTTTAGTCCTGGTTTAGTCCTGGTTTAGTCCTGGTTTAGACCTGGTTTAGTCCTGGTTTAGACCTGCTTTAGACCTGGATTAGTCCTGGTTTAGTCCAGGTTTAGACCTGGATTAGTCCTGGTTTAGACCTGGATTAGACCTGGTTTAGTCCAGGTTTAGTCCTGGTTTAGTCCTGGTTTAGTCCTGGTTTAGACCTGGATTAGTCCTGGTTTAGTCCAGGTTTAGACCTGGATTAGTCCTGGTTTAGACCTGGATTAGACCTGGTTTAGTCCAGGTTTAGTCCTGGTTTAGACCTGGATTAGTCCTGGTTTAGACCTGGATTAGTCCTGGTTTAGTCCAGGTTTAGTCCTGGTTTAGTCCAGGTTTAGACCTGGATTAGTCCTGGTTTAGACCTGGATTAGACCTGGTTTAGTCCAGGTTTAGTCCTGGTTTAGACCTGGATTAGTCCTGGTTTAGACCTGGATTAGTCCTGGTTTAGTCCAGGTTTAGTCCTGGTTTAGTCCAGGTTTAGTCCTGGTTTAGTCCTGGTTTAGACCTGGTTTAGTCCTGGTTTAGACCTGGATTAGACCTGGTTTAGTTCTGGTTTAGACCTGGTTTAGACCTGCTTTAGACCTGGTTTAGTCCTGGTTTAGTCCTGGTTCAGTTCTGGTTTAGACCTGGTTTAGACCTGGTTTAGTCCTGGTTTAGTTCTGGTTTAGTCCTGGTTTAGACCTGGTTTAGTCCTGGTTTAGCCTGGTTTAGTCCTGGTTTAGTCCTGGTTTAGTCCTGGTTTAGACCTGGTTTAGTCCTGGTTTAGACCTGGTTTAGACCTGGTTTAGACCTGGATTAGTCCTGGTTTAGTTCTGGTTTAGACCTGTTTTAGTCCTGTTTGTATGTTAATGTAGGTCCATTGTTCTCCTGCTGCAGATATCGTTTCCTAAAGAGCGTTATATTGATTTAAATCATGTCTGTATTGATTCTATTTAATAACGTGTCTCTATGTCTCTATTGTCGTTTCTTTCAGAATTGAGATAAACATGACTCAACCTCAGTCTGAGATCAGAAGCATCCTCAGCCAAATGCAGAGTGAACACTCCAAACTGTGTATATCTCAGTGGGTTCGCAGGTGGAAGGTGTTGGGGCTCTTCATCTTTTGTCTGTTCGCTGCAGCTGGAGTTACTCGTGTTTTCTTTGGTCCAGTTCTGGGGATAGTTCTGTTAGTCCTGGTCTCGTTCTCAGTTCTTTATTTCTGTATAAAACTGTCGACCTCGAGGAGAATAGTGCGTGAACTGAAAGAGTTGTCCACGAAGTTCAGGAACCAAGTGGAGGCTCTGAAGAAGGGACTGGAACCTGAACGAAGCGCTGCCTGGTTTCCCTCCATGGACAGTAGATGGCGCCATCTGGATGAACTGGAAGAGAAAAGCCAGGATGTGATGGACATCGTGGACACATTAGTTTCTGTGGTGAATTCATATTTGATTTCACAACTCAGTGAGAAGCTGAAGGAATGTCAGCAGCACATCAACAACATCTAACACACGCCTTTAAACGCTCTTCTGCTTTCGCAAGTTCTGTCTTCATAAAGTTATTTGTATAATTACACAGTCAATACTTTTGTTTGATTAATGCTCAAGTTTGTAATCCACTGTTGTCCTTTTATTTCTTCTGTCCATATCTTTATTTTTGTGACGTCCCCTTCAGATACTATTATCTCAGTCAAACACGGTCGGGTGTGAGCTGATTACAGACGTGACTATAAACACGTGTCAATGAAAAAGAGAGGCTGGGAAACAGGAAATAGAGTCAGAAACAACAGGAAGTAGAATATCAAAACAACGACGGTGAACAGAGAGTGGTCCTCGTAAGAGTTGGCTTTAGTTGGTTTAGCTGCAGAAACACTTTATATATATTTTAGTTCATAATACATTTTCTGCTAAAATAATAATAAGGAATTAAAGCCGCAAGCAGCAATAAAGGCCCTCGCGGGGGACACGTGTCCTCGGGAAGACTGCATGTCGCCTCCTCTTGCAACCGCAGGGACAAATGTCCTGGGCAGGACTGCATGTCGTATTGTGAAGTGCTGGAGAGCCAGTTTTAAAGACAGTCCTGTCATTTGCATATGATTGTGTTCAGGTCGTTAATGTGAACGCTTCATTGGGTCCAACCAGATCCAACAATGTTTGTGAAAGTTACAGGAGATTTCATTTTCCCCAAAATGGCCTCCTCGTTAAGGGCTTGTCACAGCCACACACATTAAAAAAAAAAAACAACTATTTGATCATTTTTGTTGGTTCACGTGTCTAGATGATTCTGACCAAATATAGAACCTTTTGGATGAAAATCCTACGAGAAATTAAAATTTGAATGAAGGGTGCGATTTTGGGCGTCGCATGTTCAACCCAAAATAGCGGACTTCCTGTTTGGTTTGGGGTGGGGCCGTAATATAATTTTTTGTTTGCCTTGACACACCCTATGTATGTACCAAGTAGTGTTTGCCTATGTTTGATGGTCTGGACAGGTGAGACAGATCTGGACAGGTGAGACAGATCTGGACAGGTGAGACAGGTCTGGACAGGTGAGACAGGTCTGGACAGGTGAGACAGGTCTGGACAGGTGAGACAGGTCAGGACAGGTGAGACAGGTCAGGACAGGTGAGACAGGTCTGGACAGGTTAGAACAGGTGAGACAGATCTGGACAGGTGAGACAGATCAGGACAGGTGAGACAGGTCAGGACAGGTGAGACAGGTCAGGACAGGTGAGACAGGTGAGACAGGTCAGGACAGGTGAGACAGGTCTGGACAGGTTAGGACAGGTGAGACAGATCAGGACAGGTGAGACAGGTCAGGACAGGTGAGACAGGTCTGGACAGGTGAGACAGGTGAGACAGGTCTGGACAGGTGAGACAGGTGAGACAGGTCTGGACAGGTGAGACAGGTCTGGACAGGTGAGACAGGTGAGACAGGTCTGGACAGGTGAGACAGGTGAGACAGGTCTGGACAGGTGAGACAGGTGAGACAGATCAGGACAGGTGAGACAGGTCTGGACAGGTGAGACAGATCAGGACAGGTGAGACAGGTCAGGACAGGTGAGACAGGTGCAGACAGGTCAGGACAGGTGAGACAGGTCTGGACAGGTTAGGACAGGTGAGACAGATCAGGACAGGTGAGACAGATCTGGACAGGTGAGACAGGTCTGGACAGGTTAGGACAGGTGAGACAGGTCAGGACAGGTGAGACAGGTCTGGACAGGTGAGACAGGTCTGGACAGGTGAGACAGGTGAGACAGGTCTGGACAGGTGAGACAGGTGAGACAGGTCTGGACAGGTGAGACAGGTCAGGACAGGTGAGACAGGTCTGGACAGGTGAGACAGGTCTGGACAGGTGAGACAGGTGAGACAGGTCTGGACAGGTGAGACAGGTCAGGACAGGTGAGACAGGTCTGGACAGGTGAGACAGGTGAGACAGGTCTGGACAGGTGAGACAGGTCAGGACAGGTGAGACAGGTCTGGACAGGTGAGACAGGTCTGGACAGGTGAGACAGGTCAGGACAGGTGAGACAGGTCTGGACAGGTGAGACGGGTCAGGACAGGTGAGACAGGTCAGGACAGGTGAGACAGGTCTGGACAGGTGAGACAGGTCAGGACAGGTCAGGACAGGTGAGACAGGTCTGGACAGGACAGGTGAGACGGGTCAGGACAGGTGAGACAGGTCATAAAGGAAGGACACATGTAAATGTTTGTTCCAAACTCTTGTAAATGAGGCTTCTCTTTGGGAACCAACGGTGAAGAACAAGGAGCAGATGCAAAACAGGAAACGAGGACCGAGAGAAGTGAGGAGTCGTTTACTCAGTTGCTGCTCGTCAGAGCTTTGTTTTCATAGATTTTCATAATATTTTATTTCATGTAAATGTCGTAATTGTTTTTAACTCTGTTCATAAGAAGTCTCTGATGACGGTGATTAAAGGTGGAACCAAATGCAGCCATGTCTCTGTTTGCATATGAAAATACTGCCTTATTTACAGCAGGACACACCTTCACACCTTCAGAGTCTGAGCAGAACCTCACACGTCCCTTTAACCCTGTGAGTATACTCTTATCTTTAGTTATAACTATATTGATATATTGATGAAGTATTACAGGTTTATGAACTTTATGCTAATACTTGTGATGAATGTAAAGTTATGCAGCCAAGTGTTTATCTAATCTACAGATAATGTTGAATTGAATGAGCCGGCGAGGATTTGCACAATTAAAATTAAAAAAAAAACCCTGATATGTGCTCTGATCATAACAATAGATTATCTGTCTCCGTCTGCATTAATAACGCATGGTCTGATGTGTCTTTGCAGTGACGTCAAAAATGAACCTGCTGCTTCTGTTCATCGGTAAGATCTGCTTAAGCTTTTCAAATAAACTGACTCCAGACCAGATCTAGAGCTCACATAAATCTCATCTATTCAAATTAATACAAGTGCCATTTTTACATTTAATTATTAGTCAAGACCAATAGATACAAGGGAGCAGTTAAAGTCAAAACTGCAACAAACTGAATATAAAATGAGTGAGGTTTTGAATGAGGTTTTGGTTTGACGTCTGAGACAGAGGACAAGGCGTTTATATTTAGGGTTTAAACTCCAGGTCCATTGGGTTCAGGATGAAGCTGTGAGAAACATCTATCGGGAGTGTCAGATGTAGAGCTGGTATTTTAGCTACAACTGTTTATGTATTTATTTATTGCATTGAGAATGAGAGACACATAATTAGACGTGTGTGAGCGAGTAATAGAAATAAAAATGTTGTGTAAATCTTCAGGATGCGGGCTGGTCTCAGGCGCCCGGTTCCACCTCCGTCAGTACTTCTACATCGACATCAGCACATCGTGGGAGAACGCTCAGAGCTACTGCAGAGAAAAGTACACAGACCTGGCCATCTTCGAAACCCTGGAAGAAACCCAAAGACCGGTCAAACCCGCCTCGTTCAGCAGCGGCTACGCCTGGATCGGGCTCTACGACCGGGATACAGCCTGGAAGGGATTCATGGGGAACGAGACTAACTCCTGGAGATGGTCAGCGACGGGTCGGACCAGCTCCACGGGTTACCAGGCCTTTAACGTTCCCACAGAACCCAACTACATCCAGGCAGCAGAACAATGTGTCATTATGACGTTTGAAGGAAAATGGCACGATGTGAACTGTGCAGATCTGAAGTACTTCATCTGCTTCACTCGTGAGTTTATTCAACCTCAACATCCTGGAGACCCCAGACCTTCACACAGACCAACCACACTCATCATAATGGGCCGTATTCATGAGCCTCCATTCTGTCATTTACATCTCATTTACATCTCATTTACATCTCATTTACATAACATGCAAATTAAAGGCTGCAGCTTTAACATTCATTTAATTATTACATTATAAATGTAAATATAACTAAACTCATCATAAAGTACAGTCAGTACCAGGTCCAGACTTAGACCAGGTCCAGACTCAGGAGACAGAGTTAGTCCAGACTTAGACCAGGTCCAGACTCAGGAGACAGAGTTAGTCCGGTCTTAGACCAGGTCCAGACTCAGGAGACACAGTTAGTCCAGTCTTAGACCAGGTCCAGACTCAGGAGACAGAGTTAGTCCGGTCTTAGACCAGGTCCAGACTCATGGAGACAGAGTTAGTCCAGTTCTAGACCAGGTCCAGACTCAGGAGACAGAGTTAGTCCAGTTCTAGACCAGGTCCAGACTCATGGAGACAGAGTTAGTCCAGTCTTAGACCAGGTCCAGACTCATGGAGACAGAGTTAGTCCAGTCTTAGACCGGGTCCATTCTTAGACCAGACTATAATAAACGTGCTGTGGTCTGGGACAGTTTTAATTTAAAATCCAAGACTTTTACGTCTGAGACTGGAACAAAACAAAGTAAAAATGAAATCCTTTTAAAACCAAAACCAGTAAAAAGTAAAAAGTTTTAGTCTGTTTTGAGGCCTTGATACTAGGTTTCAACATGATTTTTTTTCTATCACAAGCTTAGAATAGCATTAGATTGAAAATGAAATGTCTCTGACAGTGTCCATACGTCCATCTGTTACAGAGACAAACACGAGCATTAGCTATACTTTCATCAATGTGGCGAAGTCGTGGCTGGACGCCCAGGCCTACTGCAGACAGTACCACACTGACCTGGTCACGATCGAAAACGTGGCACTCAACTCCCAGATCTTCAACATGAAACCAGCCGTGAACGTGTGGCTGGGGCTGTACCGTGTGCCGTGGATGTGGGTCGACTCCTCGTCCGTCACGTTCAACAACTGGCAGTACGGAAGACCTTACAATAGTGGAGCTCAACACTGTGTCACTGAAGACGCCGTGCATCAGTGGAAGGCAGCTCGGTGTTCCAACTTGAACCCCTTCCTCTGTTACGAAGGTAACCGTAGAGCCCATTGCACCTGCAGGGTCACACTCCTTTAAACCCTCCTGGACATTTTTTTGTTTGTTTTTTTAATTTTATTTTTGCATTGCCATTTAATTACTTTTTGTAGGTTCAGATATGTTTTTTCCTTTAACAAATAACTTAAAAATAATCACTTAAAAACTGTATTTTGTGTTTAGTTGAGTTATCTTTGTCTAATATTTAAATTTGTTTGATCTGAAACATTTACGTTTGACAAATGGGCAAAAAAATAAGAATAATGACGGCCAATACTTTTTCACAGCACATAATCTTTGGTTTTATCTTGTTAGTGTCTAAGCTGAAGACCACAGTGAAGATAAACATTGAGACTGCCGCTGACTTGAACGATCCATTTATCAACGACCAGATCCTCCAAAAGGTACATTTAAAATTCCCTTCAAAATAAAACTGCACACAACTTTTAAAGTGACTGTTTTTAATTCTTCCCTTGTTCTTCAGCTCGATGTATTGCTGAGGAGTAATGGATACACTGCCTTCAAACTGAAATGGTCCACAGAGCCTAAGAAAACCTAGAAGCAGGCACCAATAACCTTTCCTTGATTTCTCTTAGATTTGACTTTCTTACTTTGATGTTTGCTTGTTTCACTTAAGTTGTAAATTAGAAAAAAAATTGCTAGTTACACAGAAACCACTTCACCTGTTAATCAGACTGGAGCTGATATTGTTTCTTCTTGTTGTGAAAATAGTTTAAATTTAAATAGTTTATTGTAAAATCAATCATTTGTGTAAAAACAGTCTTTATGATCCATCTTCTGTTTATTCTAAGGGATTGTAATAGATGAGAACCTCTATTCAGGAACAGAAAACCTTGGACAATCACATGCTCCAAAAAGGAGCGCTCCCATTGGTCGACACTTGTCACATGACGTTCCAGGAAGTTTAATAGCTGCAGGTAAAGTGTATTTTCAGCTTTCAGCAGTTTTTTTTATTATCATTATTATTATTATTATTATATACTGCAATACGGATGGGCATAAGCATTTAAATGACATCGACATCCCTGTAACAAGATAACAAGAGACCAAAGGGGATAAAAAAGAAAAGCGTAAACATTAATTGGAGAGATTTGTACTAATATAGACCCTTTTGTAAAAAACATAATTATCTCGGTGCCCTGAGTTATGCCAACCACTGAATTATTTCAATGGCAAAATTAGCATTGGCCAAAAACATAATAGTTTTGGCAAATGTTTGTCCAAATGTCCAATTCAAAATTTGCAAAAAAAAAAAAAAAAAAAGGAAAAAATGTTAAATGTCCTGAACCTTCAACAACAACCTGCTCAGCTGTAGAAACTAGAAGAAATGACTTATTCCACTCATATATTTATATACTATATAATGATCCTAACAGAACATAATATGTGACCTTTAACATTACACAAACACTACATCCACCTCATGTACGTTGTGGGCATATATTTGTTCTAATTTTTTCTGTTGTGTGTTTTTATCTGATGTTATGAAACATGGAAAAGCATAAACTAGTGTAAGATATTTATCTGTTTAATGTCTTATGTTTGTGTCATAAATGTGTGGATTATTGCTTTTGTATTGCAATTGAAAATGAAATTTCAGTACGACCAAAATATGAGGAGAAATAAAGAAGGAGAAGCTGAAATGATAAAGCGAGGTTACATTTACGTTGTCTCAACCTAAACCAAGACAAATGTATCAGTAATGGAACCTAGAGACAAAACTCAGTCATATTCATTTTTCTTTTCTCTCCAGTAAATAATTGTTCAGTAAGTGTTGTTTTGGTGCTTGTCACTGATTTAAGTAAATATCAGGAGTACAAAGTAGGACTAGGAGTACAAAGTAGGACTAGGAGTACAAAGTAGTTTTTGAAGTTTTCATTGGTCCTTTCAGTAGAAATACATAAAGTCACGGCTCCTGTCTGCTTCTCCAATCTGGGGCTGTCCTTTACCTTTTAAAGGAAACATGTTTCTTACTTTAACTCCTGAAAGTCCCTCTTGTCCAACATCTTCACCAGTTGGTGGCGCTATTGCACCATCGTCATTTGTAAACCGCATTAAACTCAAGAAGATGAACGTGATGACGTATAATGCCAACGTCAGCGCTGGGAACGTGATGACGTGTGATGCCAACGTCAGCGCTGGGACCAAGATGGCGGCGGCCGCAGCAGCCGCGCTCAGTGAAAACATAAACATGAGCAAAGACCAGAATCCGGACTCCGAGTCTGAGTCTAGTCCGGACCAGCTCCAGGACCGCGCTCTGGACTTTATCAGAACCGAGCTGCCGGACTTTAAATCCCTGAAAAAAGTGGGAGATCTGCTGGAAAAACTGCAAACTGAAAACGAGGCGCTGGAGAAACAGGTCAGATTCTGCACAAAACTGGAATTAACAAGCTTTTTAAGACAAATATACACCGACAGTGCTTTAGGAGAAGGACAGAAGGACCAGGAGTCAACAGAATAAACATTAAGAGGTTTAAAAACACTTTTACAGAGGAAGGAATGCAATGAAAACTCATTTATTCATTTCTTTACTTCAGTGACTTATTTACGTGTGGGTTTGTCATTAAATATTTTGCATGTATTTCTCTTATTCATAATTTTGTTATTTGTGTATTTTTTTCTTGTTTGTTGGAAACTGTCAGCCCATTTCTTAAATACATTTGTGAACTGTGGAGGATAATAGGACATGATGGTGTATGTATATATGCTTAAGGACTACTATAGTCTTGTTAATTAATGGAAAACATTTAGATTACGATGACAGATCTTTTGTTTTTCTCTTATAGCTGTGGTGTATTATATCATAATATATCATTATATGTATTTACAGATATTCATTTCAGCACGTTAAAGTCTACAGTCATATTTATAAATGTAATATCAGTTTCAGTGTTCTCTGTTATATTGTGTGTTGTGTTTGTGTTTCTCCAGGTGCTGAGTGCGTCCGATGGGCTTCCTCCTAAAGTGTCGTCGGCTCTAAAAGCTGCAGAGGGCGCCACCTTGAGTCTGGAGCAGCTGCTGCAGCGAGAACACGTCACCTCAGAGGCTCTCACACAGGTTTACACACAAGAACATCCACTACCACAGCTCCTGAACTGGACCGGGCTGATTTATTACATCTCTTTTGTTTCTTGCAGCACTTAGACAAAGCGCGGCCGTGTCTGGAGAGCTTCGGCCAGGCCTTTGAGCAGGTGGAAACCATCGAGAAGCACATGAAGTACCTGAGGTGCCTCCAGCGAACTGAGGAACTGAGGTACTACTCTTTTATGATACCACTGAAGACCCCACTATCACTTTTAAACAAAAGGAGCATGCCGTAGCAGTAGATATCTTTGATTAGACTTTACACATGTTAAACTGAAAACATCCAGGTCTCTCTGAAATCTGCGTCAGACGTAAACAATCTCTGCCTGTTTTGGACCGAAACTTACTGAATATTGGTCTAATATTTTCCAAACTTTATCTCACGTTTTACAAACATAGAACCCATCCCTCTAATAGCCCTGTCTGGCCTCTCTATTAGTCATAGTGAACCTGATTTATTACTGTGTCACTGCCTTTTGAACCTTACTGGCGCCATTCTTCTCAAATGGAACCAACAAACAGAATTAGTTTTTATTGTTCTTGTTTACTCTTATTGCTACGTATTGTTGTTGTGAATTAGTTTTTCTTTTTTTGCGCTGTGCTTCTGTGGGATCGGAGGGAGGTCAGATGGTCGGGGCTGGGGTGAAGCTTCGGGGTGGGACACAGGGTTGGTGCACAGAGGGTCGGGGTTATTCACTTAGATTTCACAGAACTGGGTCTGTTTTAATCAGCAGTGCTCCGACTAAAAATGGTGTGATTGGCTAGAACGGCAAAACACGCAAGACTTTCACACATAAATACCAGCTCAGGTTGAGGTGTCTCAGCAGGAAAATAAACTCTCAAAAACATCCAACACCACAAGCCTCATCGTTTGAAACACATTATGAATATGAGGAGTTTTCAAAGCTAACACCGAGCGAAGGAGCTCTGACACAAACTCTGCAACAACAGCAGCCACACGACAAGGACAGTGAGAAACAAACAGAAATATCAACTAAAATAATGGGATTTATTTGTCTTGACCATCAGGCATTGTCTGTTGTTGAAGACGTAGGTTTTAAACGCCTTATTTTAGTTGAATAAAACTAAAAAAGTAAATAAAGAAAAGAAAACATTATCAGTTGATCACCTTTTAGTTTTACCACCCTCTAATAATTCATATTTAAAATAGGCTTCTGTGGTTTTAAGATTAGTGAATTTATTAAGGAACATCATCAAATAGAGCCATGATCAGTGATCAGCCTCAGTCTTAAAGCTTGAAATCAGCAAAAGGGATATTTATTTTACCATTTAATGCAGAGCCATACTTTTTAATAGCTGGAGTGTTTAAAGTTCTATCAACCCATTTGCAGTAAACAGAGGTATATCTCCCATCATGTAAATCTCAGTATATCCTCGCGTGTTGATGGGTGTGAGTGTTGTGTTCCTCAGTTCCGTCGTGCAGCAGTGTCTCATGACCAACAGTGTGTGGGAGGCCATCTCCGCCATCGACAGCATCTCAGCCTTGGTCTCGGGTCTAAAAGAGTCTAAATGTTCACATCTTCAGAGCTTCCTTCAAGAAACGCTTCAGTTCTGGCACAAGATCATCAAAGACCGGCTCACCAGGTAAACTCCTCACATTTCACCACATCTTTCGTGTATTTGAGTAACTCTAATTAATCATGATGGATCTTAAATGCATTTGTCTAAACTCCAAATGTAAGTGGGAATGAAATGTTCCTCTGTGTTGCTCCTGGATTAAACACAGTCAGAAATGTCAGAAATCACTCTTTAAGGGTAAATACTGACGCCTATAAAGCAGTGTGAGTGAAATAAGGGCCATTTAACCATAACTCTAACTTCAGGCTTCACAGAAGTCCATCAAAGTTGTTCCATTTCTTTTTCAAATACATCCTCAGCTCTGTTTGAAAGTTAAAGCCATGTCTGTACAGTTTGGACACTGCTGCCCTGTTTTGTTGTTGTTACAATGAACAATGGAAGCTTCCAGAGGCTTCCATTGTTCATTTTACGTATGACTCATGTTTACACAGAATAATGGATAAGTACTGGCTGCATACACAGGAACTGGATCTAGTCTGTTTTCCTTCGATTCAGAGAGTCTATTCAGAGGTGATTACTGTATGTTTTAATAATACACTGAGATGAGATGTTTATGCAGACGTTTATAGAAAAACATTTAATATTTTTCATTTTATTATGAACCACACAAGACTGGAAAGTATAAAACTTTAGTAATAGAAAAAGAATATACCACTCAATTAAAAGTTAAATGTATAGTTCCTTCTCTAAATTTAACCCATTTATCCTCAAGTGCCACTCAAATAAACTATGAGCAAATAGAGATAACTATTAACTTCACTTCTGAACGTTCATTCTCGTGTTTTTATTACCAAACACTTTAAATAAAACCAGACCAGTTTTTCCTCCAAAATACTAATCCATTTGACCAAACTGAAGTTTAGAGTTTAGCGTTAGCTTAGCTGTGACTTCAGCGTCAGGACGACAATTATCTCCTCCTCGTTAAACATTACGTGATTGAATTGACAGTATTTATCTGTGTTTTACGTTGTCTCCCTTTTCTCTGTTGATGCTTTTTTGATCCGTTTCTTTGTGATCATTTAACTGCACAGAGACCAGTCCTGACGTCTCCTATGGACTGTCTTTTCTTTTTTCATTTAACCGTGGACACGTCTGACTGTTATTATTATACTTTATTACCGTTTGCTTTGAATATTGTTATTGCTTATTCTTTAGTTTGGGGACAGTATTATTACTTAAACTTGCCTCAATGGTTCATTTGGATGTTTATGTTGCTCTTTTCACTTAATCACATTTATCTACAGGTGTTGGGTTTGTCATTTGTTTTTGTGTGTTGATTTGTTTCTGTAGTTGTGAGTATAGTTTCTTCTTCTATGTTAAAAAAAGGCAAAACAATATCATCCTGAGTAAAGTAAAAAGATGTACATTTTTGTTTTGTTTTCCCATTTTTACTCCAGAATAATCAACCGTGGCTTGTCTTGTGTTCGATAGTGATTTTGAGAAAGTGCTGGCGCAGCTCCATTGGCCGATCCTGTCTCCTCCGACTCAGACTCTGACGGTTCCTGCCAACGCTCAGGAGGTCAACAGCCAGCTGGAAATGTTGGTCTCACAGCTGCTCGCTCTGCAGAACTCGTATCCTTTAGATCCATCATATTATCTCATTTATCGCCGCTGTTTGAGCTAAAAATTAGATATTCGCAAACTGTTTGTGGGGGAAGGACCGCTGCTGTTTGTGCAAATATGAGGCATAGACAATAGTCCTCCATTTGGCCAAAATACCCAGGATGCATCTGTGTATCCTCCGAAGGCTTTCCCTACCCTTAATGCACCGCAGTTGTTTTGAAAAGAAGGCGGAAGAAAAAGAAGTGAGGCTTAAAGCTGAGAATTTTCAGTTTAAATGTCACATGTTGCAATGACAATAAATGTCTATTCCTGCAGAACTGATCACATTCAGCTGCTCTTTTTACTAAAAGTACATCTGACATAAAACAAAGTAAATGCAAAGTAAACTGCATTTTATTTTATGGTTGAATATTTGATGGTCCATAACTCCCTCTAACAGGACTTTTTTAGATAAAAACAGGACCCAGGACTCTGGCTTTTGGAGGAAACATTATCCAGTTTATTGATCCATTTATCCATGAATCTGCTGCGTTACTTCTTCTAGTCCAGTGTCTGCAGATAAAGAAGTGTGTGTCCTTCATTTTGTTGGAGATGCCGTAGTTCAAACCTGTGACATTTATTCCTTGACCTCCCAAACTCCAGTGACAACATCATTTCCCAGAGTTCCTCAGTGACTCCACAGGAAGTGCCCCAGACCCCTCTGTGTTTACCGGTTCAGATCATGCTGCTGCCGCTCAGCAAGAGGTTTAAATACCACTTCTCTGGAAACAGACAGACCAACTCTCTCAGCAAGGTCTGTCCACACTAGAGAAAAACAGAATAAAACTGAACTGTGTTGGTTTAAAATGTGTCTGGTTCCTCCTGGTTTCAGCCCGAATGGTACCTCACTCAGGTTTTAATGTGGATCAGTAACAGCTCCAGCTTTTTAGACGAAAAGATCCAACCCATTTTAGACCGAGCAGCCGCCAACGTCAGAGCCAAGGTAAGAACTGTTCACACCCTCACTCAGACAGAAGGGAACTGTTCACACCTCTCCCTCAGACAGAAGTACTGTTCACACCTCTCCCTCAGACAGAAGTACTTTTCACACTCCTCCCTCAGACAGAAGTACTGTTCACACCTCTCCCTCAGACAGAAGTACTGTTCACACCCCTCCCTCAGACAGAAGTACTGTTCACACCTCTCCCTCAGATTTTTAATTCCCCTCTCCCTAATAGAAACTTTCACACCCCTCCCTCAACAGAAACTTTCACACCTCTCCCTCAGACAGAAGTACTTTTCACACCCCTCCCTCAGACAATACTTTCACCCTCTCCTAACAAATACTTTTCACACCCCTCCTCAAAGAAGTATTTCTTAATAAAATTTCTCCTTAATAAAGAACTTATTTATAAAATAATCCTCCTAAAGAAAACTTTCACACTCCTCCCTCAATAACTTTCACTCCCTCAAACTTCACACCCCTTCCTCAACAAACTCACCCTCTCTAAAAACCACCCTCCCCTCAAATTTCACCCTCCCTCAAACCCCTCTCTCAAGATATTTTCACACCCCTCCCTCAGACAGAAGTACTGTTCACACCTCTCCCTCAGATAGAAGAACTGTTCACACTCCTCCCTCAGATAGAAGAACTGTTCACACCTCTCCCTCAGATAGAAGAACTGTTCACACTCCTCCCTCAGACAGAAGAACTGTTCACACTCCTCCCTCAGATAGAAGAACTGTTCACACTCCTCCCTCAGACAGATATATCTTGTATAAATAAAAGTGGTGGTGTTGTTTCCATCATAATTTCTTGTACAAACACATTTTTAGAGGAAAGTGTGTAAAAACAGATAAAAGCAGCTCTTGGTTTTAAGCCGTATTTATTTGTTTTGTTTGTTTGTTTGTTTGTTTGTTTGTTTATTTGTTTGTTTGTTTCAGGTGGAGTTGTGCCGCGGCCTCTTGTCTCTGCTGGAACAGAAAGTGTCTGGTGACGCGTCGCGGCTGCTGTACGACGACGCTCTCTTCTGCCACCTGGTGGAGGAGGTGCTGCAGTTCGAGAAGGAGCTGCGGGGTCAGCAGTCGTACCCCGTCCCTCTCCCCGGACTCCTCCACCTGCTGCTGGACGACGCTGTGCTGCAGAAGTGGCTCACCATGGAGAAGAAGAGTCAGACAAATATAAATATACACGCCTCTAATCTGCAAGAAATATTCATTATGATGCCACTGACTGCACTAAAAGAGAAAAGAGAGGGGCTCACTTTGGTCTGATGCTGAACTCAGAGTAGTTTAAAGTTAAAAACAGACATTTAGCTTCAGAGCAGCATCAGAGCAGCTCCAATAACCTACAGGACTCTGCAGACGATACAAACACAATCACAGAGAAAGGAGTCATGTTGTGTCTGAAATGCTTCGGTTTAGCAAAGTGGCAGGAAATGGATACAGTACAGTGTCGTCTGTAGAACAGTGTGCTTCATTGATTTACTTTTAGCATCTTTTAGCAAGACTTTGTGAAATTATATTAAAGACCTGTAAATGATATTAAATTATAATAAACCTAAGGGCTAAAACTAGAAAGGATCCAACCTAAACTACTTTATTTTCACTCAGAGGTAATGCACACTGCTGCTCCTGCTTTGCTATTGTTGCTTCAAAATAGTTACAGATGAATAAATCAATGAATCTTAAACATTAGTCTTGTGCTGTAGTAACCAGCAGGTGGCACCATTTGACCAAAAACAACCCAGTCCTGTGTAAAAATATCTTTTATCAATACCACAAACAACACAATTTATAAAATCTGAATTAAAAGCTCAGAAATGGTGAACAGTTCATTTGTAAATGTGTTTGTGTGTGTGCAGTGGCGCTGGAGAAAGTGGACGCCATGTTGTCCTCAGACGGAGCGTGGACGTCTCAGTACAAAGACATCAGTGACGTGGACGAACTCAAGGCTCCAGACTGTGCTGAGACCTTCATGACTCTGCTGCAGGTGATCACAGGTGAGCATCTGTCCTCGGGAGCGTTTATGAAGCAGGTTTAGGACTAATCCAGGTTTATTTTATTAACAGCTTTGAGTCATTGTACAATAATCAATAATAATACCATATTGTAGTAAAGGTAACATATATAATACCTAGTGCTCATGTTCCTACACCTCCTGATGATCATTGTTGGGACCTGAGTATTTCCATCTTTCTAATCAGTTACATTTCTTTATTTCATGTTTTTTATTTGATGTTATTGTTGCTCTTATTCTTTGGTGAGAAGCTTCCGTCTGAGGTTTAAAGAAAGTTACCAAACAGGTTTTCATACACTCCTCTGAGACTGACAGCGCTGGAGGAAGTACTCACATTTAAATTCTTACTTAATTGAAAGTTATTAAAGTAATTGCTTTTTATTGTACTTTCAAATATAAAAGTAAGTATTTGAATCAATTTGAATAATTAATCGATATAAAATAGATCAAAAGGTTGGTTGGATGATAATTACAAAGGATTAAAAACCCATTAATCTCAGAGTCACGTGTAGCTCAACAGAACAAGAGTATTCTATTAGTAGTAGAGTATTGTTCCTGAATCAGATCCTCAGTGTTTACTAATGTTTCTGCTGCAGTGACTAATGAAGAATTAGTTCAGAGCATCTTTAAGACTCAGGCTGAAGGTCTTATTAAACCATGATGCTGCTAAAGGTGAAGCTCACCTGTGTCTGTTTAATATATAATAAAGTTTGACAGATCACAGAGAGATGCTGCGTTCAGTTTGCTTCGTAAAACTCAGCGCTATAGGTTAAGGTAAATATGTTGCACACATTTCATTTAAGGTGTTGCACATTTACAATTTACAAACTTAAATGTACTTGTTCTTGTGAAGCTGAAGGAAAAATGTAGTGCAGTAGAAAGTACAGATATTTGCTCTAAAATGTACCTGCTTTTAAATCTACTTCAGTAAAGTACTTGATAATTGTACTTAAGAACAGAACTGGAGTATTTTTACTTCATTTAAGTCCACCTCTGGAGAGTAAGATCCAGGTCAGTTTGGTGCCTTCATACATTAAGAAGTATACTTCATAGAGTAGATGTAAAAGTTATTCAATAGTCTGCAGCACACTGTGAGAACACAGAGAACTACAGAGAACTACGGAGAACTCAAGTTAGTGGTGTTTAAAGACTGCTCCAGATCTGAAAACTGAGTGTAAGTGCATTTTATCCAAAGAGTATTAGTTGCGTATTTACATGTTTCCTGATAATCTCCTCAGATCGTTACCGAGCCCTGCCGTGTGCTTCGGCTCAGCTCAAGTTTCTGCAGCTTCAGAAAGAGTTGGTGGACGACTTCCGTATTCGTCTCACTCAGGTAACTCTGACCAGGCTTTAAACGTTCACCTGACTGAGTTCTCTCTGAAGTCACCAGCTTTTCTGCAATAACACAGCTTCATTTAAACCATGTGTTTTGTAGGTGATGAAAGAAGAGTCTCGAAACCCGATGGGAGCTCGTTACTGTGCCATTCTCAACGCCGTCAACTACATTTCCACAATCCTCACAGACTGGGAGGACAACGTGGTACGGATCTGGACATTTACACATCTTTGTCTTCATCCTTACTTTAAAGCTCCAGAACCTGATTTAGTTTTATGTCCCACTTTCCTCCAACAGCAGCAGTGACCTTTTCTGCTTCTTTTATTTAAAAAAAAAGCTCAAACCAGTCACATTAAATCAAAGTTTAGAGCTGAAACTTTTCTCTTTGTAGTTTCTCGTTGTAGACTGTAGTGATCCTGTAATTATCTCTGTCTCATTAAACAATGAAGCATTACCAACATTTATTCTCTGTAAAATTAGACGTATTTTCAACAGAATAACCCATTTCCTTGGTTTATTTCCTTGTTCCTTCGTTGTTGACGTCAGTGTCGACCAATGGGAGCGCTCCTTTTTACCTGAAGTGAGCTGTGATTGGACTGATCATTCTCATCTATTAAAATGAGGAATGAGGAGGAGTTAATCACTTTAGTCCCCACAGTTACAGTTTTAGTCTTAGTTTTTTGACTAAAATGCAGTTTAGTTTCAGTAATAATTTAGTCTAATCCTTTAGTCGACTATATCTACAATAGATTTAAAATATAAAGAGTAATGCATTCAGTAATAATGTCTCTAATGAAAGTAAACTAGTCCTAACCTGTTCCTGGTATTCAGGTTCCAAGTGTTAACATAGTTTGTATTTAAAGTGGTTCTCTTTTGGTCTCCTGTCGTCTTCCCGAGGCTCTAACAAATGTTTGTGTCTGACATCACTTCAGCGACGCTCAAAAACCTGAGTCTGATTGAATCTCTTCTCAACTCTTCTCCTTTTCATTTAGTCTCTGTTTATTTTAGTTTTTATTGAAAGCGTTGATACATTTAGTCAGTTTTCGTTAATTACTTTTTGTTTAGTTTTGATTTCTTTTTCGTCTTTTTGTCTTTGTGTAGTTCTTCCTTCAGCTGCAGCAGACGGCGGTGTCTCTCGGGGACGAGGAGGTGGTGGGAGGCGTAGGGATGATGGAGTTGGGACGCCTGGCTTCTCTGGAGAGCTCTCTGTTCGATGAACTGCTGGCTCTGCTCGACCGACTCCGAGCCGACATGATCGGACGACTGTTGGACGGGATCATGAGGGAAATATCTGAGAAGGCCTGGCCGTACCGTCAGGACCGGTGAGAGCGCAGCCTCAAACACGCCTATGGTTAATATCTACGTTAATAACAGTTTTCTGGTGTCAGGTGGTTGTCGTTACCGTCGCAGCAGGACCAGTCCGTCATGTCTCTGTCCACTTCGGCCTGTCCCATGATGCTTTGTGTGAGAGACCGGCTCTTAAACCTGCATCAGATCCTGAGCCTGCCTCTGTTCCAGCTCACGTGGCAGGGCCTCGCCGAGAGGCTGGACCGGTTCCTCTATCAGGAGGTCGGGAGTTTAGGGGAGTTTACAGGAGTTTACAGGAGTTTACAGGAGTTTACGGGAGTTTACAGGAGATTACAGGAGTTTACAAGAGTTTACAGGAGTTTACAAGAGTTTACAGGGAGTTTACAAGAGTTTACAGGAGTTTACAGGAGTTTACAGGATGTTACAGGGTTTTACGGGAGTTTACAGGAGTTTACAAGAGTTTACAGGAGTTTACGGGAGTTTACGGGAGTTTACAGGAGTTTACAGGAGTTTACAGGAGTTTACGGGAGTTTACAGGAGATTACAGGAGTTTACAAGAGTTTACAAGAGTTTACAGGAGTTTACGGGAGTTTACGGGAGTTTACAGGAGTTTACAGGGGTTTACAGGGAGTTTACAAGAGTTTACAGGAGTTTACAGGAGTTTACAGGAGTTTACAGGAGTTTACAGGAGTTTACAGGGAGTTTACAAGGTTTTACAGGAGTTTACGGGAGTTTACAGGAGTTTACAGGGAGTTTACAAGAGTTTACAGGGTTTTACAGGAGTTTACGGGAGTTTACAGGAGTTTACAGGGTTTTACAGGAGTTTACAATAGTTTACGGGAGTTTACAGGAGTTTAAAGGAGTTTACAGGAGTTTACAGGGTTTTACAGGAGTTTACAGGAGATCATTAATTAAACATAATTCTCGCATCACCATTAAATATTCCAGTGAAATGAGTTGCTGTGTGTTTTCCAGGTGATCCTCAGGAATCATTTCAGTGACGGTGGAGCTGCTCAGCTTCAGTTTGACATGAGCAGAAACCTGTTCCCTCTCTTCGGTCACTACTGCAAAAGACCAGAGAACTTCTTCAAACAGTGAGTTGTAACTCTAGCATCTATTAAACCCTCACAGCTCAAAAGGCACTTCCACAGGTGGCTTTTTCACACAAATTAAATCTGTATTTATTTAACAACACAACAACATTATAAAGAAGTACAATTGAGAAGTGCTTGTAGGCTGCTTTTTGGCCAAAATAATGATTTAATAGTTAGTCAGAGGCTCAAGACCAAGTGAAGTCTGAGTCTTTGGTTAAAGTTTTTTTGACATTTACAAGTGCTTTTTACATTTCCTCAAGTCAGAAGTCATCGTTTGTGACTCCAGTCCGACTCAAGTCCAGGTCACGTGACTCCAGTCCGACTCAAGTCCAGGTCACGTGACTCCAGTCCGACTCTTTATGCCACAATGGATTTAAATGTGAAAAAGTACATTCGGTATCTGTATGTCAACATGTAATTTACTGCAGTTGCTTGAAAAACATGAAAACACACCTTGAAAGTGCTTGAAAAGTGCTGGAATTCAAACTTAGAAAAGGTGTAAAAACCCTGACTAAGAGAGCAGTTCACTCGTTGGAAGAGATTATTACATAAGAGACAACAACCACCACATTCTGACGGAAATCTGAAAAACATTTTTGAAACACACCTGTTATTCACACCATTGACTTATGTAATAATGAATAAAATGTCTTTGTGTTTGCGTCAGTGTGAAGGAGGCGTGTATCGTGTTGTGTCTGACGGTGGGCTCTGCGATCCTGCTCAGAAACCTGCTCAGAGAATGGGACCAGAACAGTGAACCCGGAGGAGACCCTTCACCGGAGTCTGCTTTAAACGAACTGGGAGTTTACTGTTTAGCCCCGTGTGATGTTCTCATCCTCCTCAACCTCAGAGCGTCGTGGCCCGGACAGTAACTCTAACAGACTGAATACGTTTGTTTTGTTCATTTTCAATCACATTTCCACTCGAGCAGAAGGAGTTCGGCTTTTAGAGGTTTTTCACAGTTACTAAAGATGGAGCTACACTGCAGAGATAAAGAAATACAAAACGCTAGTGTTTATTCTCAGCAGCTGTTTCTGGTTTTAAACAGTGTGAGCTCTTACTTTGTGAATTAAACCCTCTCTATTCCCTGTTTCCACTGCATTAAACAGAAGCAGAACTGAGACGTGAAAGAATGAGGAAATAAAATGAAGGAAACTACTGCAGAATCTGGATTTAAAGTGTTCGACCTTCAGCCTCTAACATCACGACACATGAATTTACTGTCTTCTTCTTTTTCTTCTTCTTCTTTGAAAAGTTCTCTTCAGATATGATTTATAGCTGATAGAAACACAGCTCCTGTGAGTCCAGTGTTTCTGCAGAGATCTCAAGCCTCTTGACGCTCAGTAAACACTTTGTTTAATGCAGCATATGTCGTTTAGTTTTGCTTTTTGTTTGCGTAACTTTATGGAACAATTAAACAATATTCACACCACTTTCTGGGTTCAGTGGTCACTTTTCTAAATGTTCCACGTTGAGACAGATATCCAGTATAAACCCTTTAATACACAAAATGAAAAGTTGTAACCAAAAATCACAATTTCAAAACATTGACTATTGTAGTGGTCGACCAAATTTGCTAAATCCACCTTTACACTCTAATATGAACTGCACAGACTGAGCCAATGGCTCAGTTACAATAATCTGTCCATGGATTTATGTGTATCATATCATTAAAGAGCCGTCCCACCAACACATTCTCTCCACAAATCCTTACATTCTGCCAATGTTTAAATAAAAGTAAATAGAAAACTTCTCTTTTCTGCCTCTAATCTCAGATCTTGGTCCGATTAATAACCTGCAGCGTCTTCAGCAGAAGGTGCCCTGCCTCGTCTTCTTCTATCATTAGATCAACCTTTGAATTCCAAGAATATTTGGATGACATGACACAATGTCTTAAACAGAAACAGCATTTAGTACATAAAAATACGTTTGAGCTCTGATAGTGTGGAAAACCTAATTTATTTGAAGTGACCTAAAAAACAGCATTGGGAATTAATAAAGTTGAATTGAACAAAGTTATAGAGACATTGCACTTTAACCTGGAAGATGGCTGTTTGTCTATAAAGTATATAATATTATATAATAATACTAATCTTCCATCCGTTTCTGCAGCAGTGTAGTTCCTGTATATTCTCTATTGTTGGGTCTGGAATGTACCTGCAGTTCTGATGCACTACTTAGGATCAGGTTAGTCCTGTACCAGTTCAAAGGGCTTCTATAATATATACTTTTACACTTCAACAACTTTTGAACCCACAGGTATGGCACACATCTAATTACACTTCTCACGCAGATTGCACCCTGTTCTCAGCCTTTGTTTAGTCAAATGGGAGAACATCTGTGTTCACATGTTAGAGCACATACCATACACTCAGCAGGTTCAAGTCAAGTCAATTGTATTTGTATAACCCAGTATCACTACAACAGTTGTCTCAAAGGGCTTCAGAGGTCAGAGGTTAACATCCCCTGTCCTTAGACTCTCCATCAGGGTCAGAGGTCAGAGGAAAAACTCCAAAACCCAGAGAAACCTCAGGGAGAACCACAGAAGGAGGCACCCACTCCCAGGACGGACAGGCCACGCAATAGATGTGTCCAGGACAGTCACTGACAAATAGTCCATCATATGAACAGGTGAATGAAAAATGAATATAGTCCATGACAATATCATTAGGAACAGTTCATCTGAGTGAGAGGAAGTGGGTCAGGATGGGTCCATGGGTCGGGACAGGATCACAGATGGGCCACAGCTAAGGTCCAGTCATCACTGCAGACATCTGTAAACTCCCGTAAACTCCCTTAAACTCATGTAGAATATTTAGATGACATGACACAATGTCTTAAACAGAAACAGCATTTAGTACATAAAAATACGTTTGAGCTCTGATAGTGTGGAAAACCTAATTTATTTGAAGTGACCTAAAAACAGCATTGGGAATTAATAAAGTTGAATTGAACAAAGTTATAGAGACATTGCACTTTAACCTGGAAGATGGCTGTTTGTCCTTTGACCTCAAGGAAAAGTAACATCTTCCCTCTAAGATCTTGTGATTGGAAAACTTTTTGTAAAAAAAAACAAAAAAAAACAACATATTAATAAAACCTAGTTCTATCTATGGATCCACAGAAGAACGTTCAGCTCCAGTCTGAAACATTAACAAATATCAACGGGCCTCATTCATGAAGCTTCTTTTGCAGTAGTTTCTCCTTAAGCTCCTCTCTTGTTCCTAGAACAGAGTAAAGCCTCTTACACAGACATCAATCCTGAAAATAACACTGTTTTATTACATTATCAGACTTACACTGGAAAAAAGATTGTGACTAAAGCATGATTGCAGACACAGTTTTACTGATTATATATAAAAGCACATGATAAATGATAGAATGGGCAGTGCATAAGCCACAACACACTTGGTACTTTATATTATATAATATAAAGTATATAATATTATATAATAATACTAATCTTCCATCCGTTTCTGCAGCAGTGTAGTTCCTGTATATTCTCTATTGTTGGGTCTGGAATGTACCTGCAGTTCTGATGCACTACTTAGGATCAGGTTAGTCCTGTACCAGTTCAAAGGGCCTTTATTATATCTACTTTTACACTTCAACAACTTTTGAACCCACAGGTATGGCACACATCTAATTACACTTCTCACGCAGATTGCACCCTGTTCTCAGCCTTTGTTTAGTCAAATGGGAGAACATCTGTGTTCACATGTTAGAGCACATACCATACACTCAGCAGGTTCAAGTCAAGTCAATTGTATTTGTATAACCCAGTATCACTACAACAGTTGTCTCAAAGGGCTTCAGAGGTCAGAGGTTAACATCCCCTGTCCTTAGACTCTCCATCAGGGTCAGAGGTCAGAGGAAAAACTCCAAAACCCAGAGAAACCTCAGGGAGAACCACAGAAGGAGGCACCCACTCCCAGGACGGACAGGCCACGCAATAGATGTGTCCAGGACAGTCACTGACAAATAGTCCATCATATGAACAGGTGAATGAAAAATGAATATAGTCCATGACAATATCATTAGGAACAGTTCATCTGAGTGAGAGGAAGTGGGTCAGGATGGGTCCATGGGTCGGGACAGGATCACAGATGGGCCACAGCTAAGGTCCAGTCATCACTGCAGACATCTCTAAACTCATGTAAACTCCCATAAACTCATGTAAACTCCTGTAAACTCCCATAAACTCCCTTAAACTCATGTAAACTCCTCTAAACTCCTGTAAACTCCTCTAAACTTCTGTAAACTCCCTTAAACTCATTTAAACTCCCGTAAACTCCTGTAAACTCCTGTAAACTCCCGTAAACTCCTCTAAACTCCTGTAAACTCCCTTAAACTCATTTAAACTCCCGTAAACTCCCGTAAACTCATTTAAACTCCCGTAAACTCCTGTAAACTCCCTTAAACTCCTGTAAGCTCCCGTAAACTCCTTTAAACTCCCTGTAAACTCCTGTAGACTCCTCTAAACTCCTCTAAACTCCCTGTAAACTCCTGTAAACTCCTGTAAACTCCTGTAAACTCCTGTAAACCTCTGTAAACTCCTGTAAACTCCCGTAAACTCCTGTAAACCTCTGTAAACTCCTGTAAACAAATAAAGCCATGAAAGAAAAACAAAAACATACATTTAGTTTTTGAAGTTCTTTTCAAGCCCTTTAAAAGTTCATAAGCTGATTTTTTTACTGTTTCATGTAGTTTTTCATGTAGTTTTTCATTTAGTTTTCAGTGTAATCTCCTAAAGTTTATTGTAACAGGAATCATCTGAAAAAATGAGACCTTAAGACGTGATCTAGTCTTTATAATGAAGGATTTTAATAGATGAGAATGATCAGTCCACAGCAGGATTTTGTCCAATCACAGCTCACTTCAGGTAAAAAGGAGCGCTCCCATTGGTCGACACTGATGTCAACAACGAAGGAACAAGGAAATAAACCAAGGAAATGGGTTATTCTGTTGGAAATACGTCTTATTTTACAGAGAAACAGCTCAAAAAAAGATAAAAATAGAGAAACAGCAGCAAATGAAACATGGATAAATGTTGGTGATGCTTCAGTGTTTAATGAGACAGAGATAATTACAGGATCAGTACAGTCTACAACGAGAAACTACAAAGATAAAAGTTTAAGGTCAGATCTAAACTTTGATTTAATGTAATGTATTAGTATTTTGTGGTGAAAAATACAAATTAATTTTTTGTAATAAATGTTTTTATTATTAAACATCTATAATGAAGAGTAATTGTAGCCTTCTTATTTACTGGTGGAATATCATGCAGTTACTATAACTTTGATGGTCTACTTTTTGATGGTTCCTGCCCCAGTCGTATCTGTAAAATAAATCTGCCACTGCAGCTGAAGACACTGTAATGACTGAGTGATGGCTGTGATACAAAGGCACATAATCAACATTTATATGTAAAAATGTTGCCATACAAACATGTTTTATTCCTTTCAATGAACATTTCAGATGCAGGGCTGTAAAACATTTGTTCTCAGTTCTCAGATCATTTTGTGCTACATCACCTAAACACTTTTTATCTTTTATCAAACGTTGTTGGAAGTGAATGATCAGTATGTGACCCAAACCTGTGGGTTCAGACTGCACCCTGTTCTCTCTTTTTTAGTCTAATTATATCGTGTTTTGTCTTTATGGAATGTTATCAGACATGTTTCTTGTACAACATGTGCCTCCAGAGCAGGTTATCAGTACTGTTCCTGGTTTAAAGCTGTGAGTTCAGTTTGTTGGACAGTGCCATGATGGCAATCATAATAAAATGTGTTCGATTGGAACCATTTGGTCTGAGATAAATAGATTTGAATAAAAATAATGGTTTTATTTCAATCTATCGCCCACATTGACTAACTTCACCCTGTTTCCTTTGTCCTGGAACAATCAGTACATTTAAACCTCCCCAACCTTTTTCAGTAGCTGCAGGGCAGAAATTAAGGTTCATGATAGACAGTCATGTAAAACCTGTATTGTGCCCTGGAGTGAAGAGCACATGAGCCTTTGCATACCATAATTCAACGTAATCAAACCTGTGATAATTATGCATGACACAGATTAATATTGGGTCATTTCACAGCTGTCCCGCCCAATCTCCGCCCAGAAACCACAGCGAGGATCATCATAAAACGAGCTGCACACCTCCATCCCCTCAGACCAGGAACGAATCTGAACCCCAGAGTCTCCAGAGTCTCCAGAGTCTTCAGAGTCTCCAGAGTCTCCAGAGTCTCCAGAGTCTTCAGAGTCTCCAGAGTCTCCAGAGTCTTCAGAGTCTTCAGAGTCTCCAGAGTCTCCAGAGTCTTCAGAGTCTCCAGAGTCTCCAGAGTCTTCAGAGTCTTCAGAGTCTCCAGAGTCTCCAGAGTCTCCAGAGTCTTCAGAGTCTCCAGAGTCTCCAGAGTCTTCAGAGTCTTCAGAGTCTCCAGAGTCTCCAGAGTCTTCAGAGTCTCCAGAGTCTCCAGAGTCTCCAGAGTCTTCAGAGTCTTCAGAGTCTCCAGAGTCTGTCTCCCTCGACGTCCTCAAGGTAAGACAGATACTCAGCTGTCGGCTCTGCCTTCAGTAAGTTTAATTTTAACATCTGGTAACACAAGTATTAGCACATACTTGGAGCCACAGCTGTGATCTTTAGTTAAAATGTGACTGTTTGCTGTCATTACCAGAAGGTATTGAATGCATTTGGTTTTAGGAGCAAGTCTGTAAGAGACTTGTACTACATCAGCCCAAAGCACTCGGGATAAATTCAGTTAAAGTGATGATAAATAAGTTGTTAATGGTTGTTAACGTGTGTGTTGTAGCTCAGAACTCGTCCAACATGCTGGGCCTGGTGCTCTGTCTGTCGGCTATAGCCCTGCTGGGAGGTAAGAACACCAACATCGACTGTGACGCTCTAAAACTAAACCAGTCCTGACCCCAGTTCACTCAGATGTTCACCAAGGGCCATTTCCTACACATTCTTGCTGTCATTTTCACATTTAATGTTAGAGAAACCCACAGATAAACCCTGCTCTTCACTGACACCAGGCTCCACTGTTTTCGCTGGTTTAAAGTTTCCAGATGCACTTGAACAATGAGAACCTTTTGTCATGTTTCAGCTGCTGCTCCAGTGTCGCTCTCAGGTGATCAGTCCATCGACATCTCTGCTTGTCCCATTACATACTATGGTAAAAGTATCACTACCCTCCATGTAAGTACCAAGTCTAATGCTCTGATGTCAGGCCTAATTTGAGCCGGATCACTTTTAACATGTTTTTTCTCTATCTGCAGGTCACTTTCTCATCAGCGTCAGTGATGGTCTCTTTTGGTGAACCCTTGGGAACTGGAGATCCTAAAGAGTATATTAAAGTACCTCCAGCTCCTTCAAATATGTTGTCAGTGGAAGTACCATTAGATGTGAGCAGCTTTGACAGTGTTATCCAAGCTGCTCACCCACACATCACCTCAGCATCGCTCTGTGGAGTCCATCTGTCATTCACCTTCACTGGACAATCAGCTGCAAGTGTAAGTGCAGTTTTAAAGTTTACAGCTGCTGCACTGGTATTTTATAGTTCTTCTTTGCTGTTGTTCATTTGTCGCGCTGCAGCTGAACTCTCATTAAACAATCCATATTTACTGTTCCTAAAGTAAAGAACATAAAGCTGCTCTGATTAAATAGAAACTGTTAATATAATTCTAATCACGGTCCAGGTTTTATTTGAAGGACCTGCCCTTTTGCAAACGCTTTCTGTGGAAGGTTCTGTGTTGTTTCGAAGCATGTCACATGCTAATGCAACAAACACATCTGTTTTTCACAAAAATGGTGCTTATTTTACTTTGTGCTTTGTTTCTTTTTAATAAAACTGTTGGTGTTTTGTTTTTTTCTACAGGATTTTTACCTCATGAGCTTCGGAACACAAGCAGCGCTGCATTTCACTGCAAACGCTGCTAGTCATGTAAGTATAATCACTATTATTATTAAACAGACATGGATGCCTTCAGAGTCATGAACTAGCTTCTTATATTAGTTGTAATTAATAAAAATTCATGACTTAAAATCCCTGTAAAACGTATTGTTAAGTGGCTTTGACAAAATGTTGTTCTTTTCAGTGACTCAGCTGTTTGTGTTTGTAGGAAATTGTAGTCGTTGCTGATGAAACAATTGAAGAAACCTTCACATTTAGCTCTTCTTCTCCTCACACTAAAAATTACGACCTCACTGCCTGTCGAGACGGTGAGTGAACAACGACTTGGTGAGAGCAACAGTCCATGGATATTATTACCATGTAGTAGCCACTGGAAGCTTGTGAAGGGCTTTATTAGATATATTATTATTATTATTATTATTTATTCTTACTGCACAAGCCTCTTGTCTGTGTTGATGTAAGAAGTAAAGAAATATGGCTTTTTCTATTGAAATGTACAAAAGTATATTCAAAGTAATAAGATTCACTTGTTTCTCAGATGGTCCCAGCATCAAAGTTACAAAGTTACTCATTACTTATAGTTTTCTTGTGTTTTCTGCTCAGAAAGAACTAAACAGAGAGTATTTTACATGAATCAATAGCTTTATTTCTAAATAAAGGGTAAATGTGAAATCCTCAGCCAACAGACTTTATTTATAACCAAGGCCTAACTTTTGTCAAGTCTATGACTCGACACCAAATTTGCAACTTTTTTTTTTTACTTAATCATCTGTAGTTTTCATTTCTTTTTTTTCCAAGTCTATGTGAACCTCATCAAAGCAACATTAATTCCTCACTGTTTCTAAATATGCTGAAATGCGATGCTACCCAATCTGTTTATTCACTATCAGTACATTTATTACTTTTCAGGAGGCGATGTTTATGGCATAAATGATGAAGCCAATGTGGCAGACATCTGCTCAGTCAAAACCTGTCTCTCAACTGGACTTTTTGATGCTCCAGTTCCCTTCTGCTCCTCGCCCAACGTCTGTCTCGGCAACAACCAGTAAATATGACTTCTTTCTCTTTTTCAAACTCAGTGATTACGTTATTATTGTGACCAACTGGAAATCAAAACGAAGCTTGTCTTGTTCTTGTGATAAACAGCCACATTCACTGCTGTTTCGTCTCTTGCTCTGTTTCCTTCTGTTGTTATCACTAATGTTAATAACTACACCTTTCCACTGTTTCTTCCAAACCTGCCACTTTTACAATGACTACAGTGACATCCCAGTCTTTAGAGGGATGTGCGCCCTCTACTGGCTAAAGTTACACAAGGTGACCAAACTTTAAATGAAAAAGCACAATCTGGAGCCAGAGGCAAAAGTGTAAATAAATGCACCAAACTGAACCCACCGCCTCCTACTGAGACTCCATGTTCTTATTCTACTCCACACTCTTTACCATCGATCTGTTTTATGTCTTATACAGTGTGCTCAACTTATGTATAATGCAACAATTGTTTATTTGAGCACAGAAGCTGAAACTATAGTCTACTACTATGGGTTGCCTTATGCATGATGTACTTAAAACAATGTAATGCACGCCTTGAAGACAAACCAATGAAAATGAACTGGTTTTAAATCAAAACGGTTGCAGTTACGTTACTCTTTGACAGTTGGACCCTGTGCTGTTGGGCTGATGCTGTGTATCTCTTTAACAGATGTGGGACAGAGAAGATCTGCTCAGTAATAGGCCCCGCTGTCATTGACTTTAGCGCCAGCGCCGGCTCCATCACAGATTTTTGTTCCTACAATCTGGCGACTCTTGACAATTTGAAAATAGTTGGATTCTTCAAATCTCATCGACTCACAGACGTCCCATTTTTGCACAAAGTGATGTTGAAAACAACAGATAATGTTTACCTGACACATGGAGGCACTGCTTATGTAAGTATTTGAAGACCATCGACTGTAATGTCTGTCGCTGACCATAATGATCAGGTAAAGCAGTTGTTGAGGCTTTACAGTGATTTTCCAGTTGTTTGTGAAGGTGTTGTTGGAGAATTAGAGCTTTAGTATTTGACCCTCTGAGGAGTCCATGCATGTCCATATGTCTGACCACCTGTGCTCATTGTACCAAGAAACCAATAAAGGAATGAAATCCCAGAAGATTACAAGATTTAATTTATGTGAAACTAATCTGGACATGTTTTTAATTTGTCAGTTGCAATGTTATTCATGCAAATGAGTACTGTCCACTAGTTAGTATCAGTTCTAAATTCACTGATAATTCCTCCTCCTAATGTTCATCTTACCTTCACTCATGAACTCATACTGTCAGTAATGTTCATGTGGACTGTGTTTGAAACAGAAATTCGTGGGTAATGATGAAGTGGACGTGCCTCTGAGCGCGACGCCTGTGGTGGAGTTCGGAGTGATGCTCTCGAAGGACGCCACCGGGATCAGAGCCGTGTTCGTGGACGCTGAAGGACGCTCCACGACCGTGTTGTATGACGGGACCTTACTTCACGTGATTAATGCAGGTGCAGAACACCTCAGGTTTCAGCTGCAGCGCTTATGGCATTTTAGATTGAGTTGGTGAAATGTGCCTGTGTGGTTCAGAACCCTCTCGACGTGTTCAAATGTTATGAGATAAAATGTAATAGTTAATGGTTCTAATCAATAATCCTGTTTCTTTGCAGTGGAACGGTCTTTGAGTGCTTCGTCGGGTGGTCTGTGTCAGTCTTCAGCTTCTTCATCAAACCATCTCAACAGTGATATGTCTCCTTATCAGTGAGACAAACATTTATGTGTATTTGAAGTGATTCTAAATGGACTTAGTATAAAAGTAAAAGTATTTGACTCAGCTTCAACAAGTAATTAATATAAACTAATTCATTATTAATAAGGTTGGTTCGATAATAATTAAGAATAATTAAGTGATTGAGTGAAAGAACTGTGTCTTAATCATTCTTTAAACTCATTTGTTGAGCTTCTGTGGATCTGACACTAGTGCTCCCTCCATATGAACCTGCTCCATTCATTTAATCCAACTTGGATCAGACTAATGTGTCTCAAACAGCAGCAGGACCAGAGACTGCTGCTGTTTCATGAACATGAGTCATTTTTACAGTTTATTATCATTGTCAAAACCATTGTGACAGTACTCATGGTACTTGTTGAGTACATGACTGTGTTTTATCTCCCTCCAGGTGTTCCACTGTAACTGCAGACACTGATGGTGATAATATTGACTGTACTACTGTAACAACAAGGTGAGCAGGTCTATGCTACAGATTTAATGCAAAGCCAGTGTAAGACTAGAAGTGTGAACTCGTATCTTATTCACTCATTAACCCTGATCCTTCTCTCACAGCTGCACTGACAAACTGAACGCACTGTCTACTGCTATTGGCTGTTCTATCAGCACAGCTCCCTACATTCAGGCCTGTGCACAGAATTTGTTGTGTCAGTATCCGAAACAGGACGGACTGGAGTGTTACTTCCTGGACGCCTACGCCAGAACCTGCAAAACCCAAAACAACTGGAGGGAAGCTGCCTCCTGCCGTAAGGCTTCACCTTTATTCATATTCTCTCTGTAGCAGCAGGTAGTGGGTGTAACAGAGAGACCAGGTGTTAACGAGGCACAGGGGCCACTCCAACCTGGGGCTGGTGCTGAGGGTCTGTAAGCTCTGCTCTGTTTGGGGCACACTGACTCGAATGTTAAAGTCAATTTTACTTTTTTAACTTAAAAGAAAGACCCAAGACATCTGTAGTTCTTGACACTGGTTCTCAAACTGTGGTCCGGGTCCCTCTGGTGGTACTCTGTGGTAGGACTTATCTCTGAGAAATAAAAAATGTGGGAATGTTAATTTCTGCTGCAACTTTTTTATAATACACTTTACTGTTCCACTAAATGTTTGGACTCTTAAAAAGCTCTAGGATTTCAAATGTGATTTAAAGAAGCAGCAGAAAAGAAAATTCATTTAATAACAGTCACATAGGTTTGAGCTCAGATAAAACTTAAAATAACATAGATCTGTATCGACTTGATGTGACTTGATGTGAACAGTTCGAGACTGTCGGAGGAACATTTTTCAAAGAAGGCATTTCTGTTGTTCAGAAGTTTATATTTTAATAAGGGCATGAATTAATGTGAACATTATAAATTAAATATGAAAGAAGGGAGACTCTGGGTTTTTCTGATTGTTGTTGTAATTCTGCCTCCTTCTGTTTCCAGCTGTCTCTGCTTGTGTCAACCATGTCTGTGGTTCGAAGGAGTTCTGTGCCATCAACAGTCTCGGTCAACCAGCCTGTTTCTGTCAAGAGAACTTTGCCACTTCCATAAGAACAGACAACCTCCTCGGTACGGCTCCCTGACACTCACAAGTACTCGATATAATACTCGATATAATACTCGATATAAGACTCGATATAAGACTCGATATAAGACTCGATATAAGACTCGATATAATACTCGATATAAAACTCGATATAATACTAGATATAATACTCAATATAAGACTCAATATAAGACTCGATATAATACTCGATATAATACTCGATATAAGACTCGATATAATACTAGATATAATACTAGATATAAGGCTCAGTATAATACTCGATATAATACTCCGTATAATACTAGATATAATACTCCACATAATACTCGATATAATACTCGATATAATACTCGATATAAGACTCGATATAAGACTCGATATAAGACTCAGTATAAGACTCAGTATAAGACTCGATATAAGACTCAGTATAAGACTCAGTATAAGACTCGATATAAGACTCAATATAAGACTCAGTATAAGACTCGATATAAGACTCAGTATAAGACTCGTATAAGACTCAGTATAAGACTCAGTATAAGACTCGATATAAGACTCGATATAAGACTCGATATAAGACTCAGTATAAGACTCAGTATAAGACTCGATATAAGACTCAGTATAAGACTCAGTATAAGACTCGATATAAGACTCAGTATGAGACTCGATATAAGACTCGATATAAGACTCAGTATAAGACTCAGTATAAGACTCGATATAAGACTCAGTATGAGACTCGATATAAGACTCGATATAAGACTCAATATAAGACTCAGTATAAGACTCAGTATAAGACTCGATATAAGACTCAGTATAAGACTCGATATAAGACTCAGTATGAGACTCGATATAAGACTCGATATAAGACTCAATATAAGACTCAGTATAAGACTCAGTATAAGACTCGATATAAGACTCAGTATAAGACTCGATATAAGACTCAGTATAAGACTCGATATAAGACTCAGTATGAGACTCGATATAAGACTCGATATAAGACTCAATATAAGACTCAGTATAAGACTCAGTATAAGACTCGATATAAGACTCAGTATAAGACTCGATATAAGACTCAGTATAAGACTCGATATAAGACTCAGTATGAGACTCGATATAAGACTCGATATAAGACTCAGTATAAGACTCAGTATAAGACTCAGTATAAGACTCGATATAAGACTCAGTATAAGACTCGATATAAGACTCGATATAAGACTCAGTATGAGACTCGATATAAGACTCGATATAAGACTCAGTATAAGACTCGATATAAGACTCAGTATAAGACTCGATATAAGACTCAGTATGAGACTCGATATAAGACTCGATATAAGACTCGATATAAGACTCAGTATAAGACTCAGTATAAGACTCGATATAAGACTCAGTATAAGACTCAGTATAAGACTCGATATAAGACTCAGTATGAGACTCGATATAAGACTCGATATAAGACTCGATATGAGACTCAGTATAAGACTCAGTATAAGACTCGATATAAGACTCAGTATAAGACTCAGTATAAGACTCGATATAAGACTCAGTATGAGACTCGATATAAGACTCGATATAAGACTCGATATAAGACTCAGTATAAGACTCAGTATAAGACTCGATATAAGACTCAGTATAAGACTCGATATAAGACTCAGTATAAGAGTTGATATAAGACTCAGTATAAGACTCGATATAAGACTCAGTATAAGACTTTATATCAGACTCAGTATAAGACTCGATATAAGACTCGATATAAGACTCAGTATGAGACTCGATATAAGACTCGATATAAGACTCAGTATAAGACTCGATATAAGACTCAGTATAAGACTCGATATAAGACTCAGTATAAGACTCGATATAAGACTCAGTATAAGACTTGATATCAGACTCAGTATAAGACTCGATATAAGACTCGATATAAGACTCAGTATAAGACTCAGTATAAGACTCGATATAAGACTCAGTATAAGACTCAGTATAAGAATCGATATAAGACTCAGTATGAGACTCGATATAAGACTCGATATAAGACTCGATATAAGACTCAGTATAAGACTCAGTATAAGACTCGATATAAGACTCAGTATAAGACTCGATATAAGACTCGATATAATACTCGATATAAGACTCAGTATGAGACTCGATATAAGACTCGATATAAGACTCAGTATAAGAGTTGATATAAGACTCAGTATAAGACTTGATAACAGACTCAGTATAAGACTCGATATAAGACTCGATATAAGACTCAGTATGAGACTCGATATAAGACTCGATATAAGACTCAGTATAAGAGTTGATATAAGACTCAGTATAAGACTCGATATAAGACTCAGTATAAGACTTGATAACAGACTCAGTATAAGACTCGATATAAGACTCGATATAAGACTCAGTATGAGACTCGATATAAGACTCGATATAAGACTCAGTATAAGACTCGATATAAGACTCAGTATAAGACTCGATATAAGACTCAGTATAAGACTCGATATAAGACTCAGTATAAGACTCGATATCAGACTCAGTATAAGACTCGATATAAGACTCAGTATAAGACTCAGTATAAGACTCGATATAAGACTCAGTATAAGACTCGATATAAGACTCGATATAAGACTCAGTATAAGACTCAGTATAAGACTCGATATAAGACTCAGTATAAGACTCGATATAAGACTCAGTATAAGACTCGATATAAGACTCGATATAAGACTCAGTATGAGACTCGATATAAGACTCGATATAAGACTCATTATAAGACTCAGTATAAGACTCGATATAAGACTCAGTATAAGACTCGATATAAGACTCGATATAAGACTCAGTATGAGACTCGATATAAGACTCGATATAAGACTCAGTATAAGAGTTGATATAAGACTCAGTATAAGACTCGATATAAGACTCAGTATAAGACTTGATATCAGACTCAGTATAAGACTCGATATAAGACTCAGTATGAGACTCGATATAAGACTCGATATAAGACTCAGTATAAGACTCGATATAAGACTCAGTATAAGACTCGATATAAGACTCAGTATAAGACTTGATATCAGACTCAGTATAAGACTCGATATAAGACTCAGTATAAGAGTTGATATCAGACTCAGTATAAGACTCGATATAAGACTCGATATAAGACTCATTATAAGACTCAGTATAAGACTCGATATAAGACTCAGTATCAGAGTTGATATAAGACTCAGTATAAGACTCAGTATGAGACTCGATATAAGACTCAGTATAAGACTTGATATCAGACTCAGTATAAGACTTGATATAAGACTCGATATAAGACTCAGTATGAGACTCGATATAAGACTCGATATAAGACTCAGTATAAGACTCGATATAAGACTCAGTTTAAGACTCGATATAAGACTCAGTATAAGACTTGATATCAGACTCAGTATAAGACTCGATATAAGACTCGATATAAGACTCAGTATGAGACTCGATATAAGACTCGATATAAGACTCAGTATAAGACTCGATATAAGACTCAGTATAAGACTCGATATAAGACTTGATATCAGACTCAGTATAAGACTCGATATAAGACTCGATATAAGACTCAGTATGAGACTCGATATAAGACTCGATATAAGACTCAGTATAAGAGTTGATATCAGACTCAGTATAAGACTCGATATAAGACTCGATATAATACTCGATATAATACTCGATATAAGACTCGATATAAGACTCAGTATAAGACTCAGTATAAGACTCGATATAAGACTCAGTATAAGACTCGATATAAGACTCAGTATAAGAGTTGATATCAGACTCAGTATAAGACTCGATATAAGACTCGATATAATACTCGATATAATACTTGATATAAGACTCGATATAAGACTCAGTATAAGACTCAGTATAAGACTCGATATAAGACTCGATATAATACTCGATATAAGACTCGATATAATACTCGATATAAGACTCAGTATAAGACTCGATATAATACTCGATATAAGACTCGATATAATACTCGATATAAGACTCAGTATAAGACTCGATATCAGACTCAGTATAAGACTCGATATAAGACTCGATATAATACTCGATATAAGACTCGATATAAGACTCAGTATAAGACTCGATATAAGACTCAGTATAAGACTCGATATAAGACTCAGTATAAGACTCGATATAAGACTCGATATAAGACTCAGTATAAGACTCGATATCAGACTCAGTATAAGACTCAGTATAAGACTCGATATAAGACTCGATATAATACTAGATATAATACTCAATATAAGACTCGATATAATACTCGATATAATACTCGATATAAGACTCGATATAAGACTCAGTATAAGACTCGGTATAAGACTCGATATAATACTCGATATAAGACTCAGTATAAGACTCGATATCAGACTCAGTATAAGACTCGATATAAGACTCGATATAATACTCGATATAACACTTGATATAATACTCGATATAAGACTCAGTATAAGACTCGATATAAGACTCAGTATAAGACTCGATATCAGACTCAGTATAAGACTCGATATAAGACTCGATATAATACTCGATATAAGACTCGATATAATACTCGATATAAGACTCAGTATAAGACTCGATATCAGACTCAGTATAAGACTCGATATAATACTCGATATAAGACTCGATATAATACTCGATATAGGACTCAGTATAAGACTCGATATAAGACTCAGTATAAGACTCGATATAAGACTCGATATCAGACTCAGTATAAGACTCGATATCAGACTCAGTAAAGGACTCGATATAAGACTCAGTATAAGACTCGATATAAGACTCGATATAATACTCGATATAATACTAGATATAATACTCAATATAAGACTCGATATAATACTCGATATAATACTAGATATAATACTCAATATAAGACTCAGTATAAGACTCAGTATAAGACTCGATATAAGACTCGATATAATACTCGATATAAGACTCAGTATAAGACTCGATATTACACTCGATATTAGACTCGATATAAGACTCAGTATAAGACTCAGTATAAGACTCGATATAATACTCGATATAAGACTCAGTATAAGACTCAGTATAAAACTCGATATTAGACTCGATATTACACTCGATATAAGACTCGATATAAGACTCAATATTAGACTCGATATAATACTCGATATTAGACTCGATATTAGACTCGATATTACACTCGATATTAGACTCGAAATTAGACTCGATATTAGACTCGATATTAGACTCGATATAATACTCAATATTAGACTCGATATTAGACTCGATATAAGACTCGATATTAGACTCGATATAATACTCGATATTAGACTCGATATTAGAATCGATATTACACTCGATATTAGACTCGATATTAGACTCGATATAATACTCAATATTAGACTCGATATTAGACTGACAGAGGAGTAAAGTCAGAAGAGTGTAAATGTGATTGTGTGTAAATGTTCAGTAACATTTAGAGCCTCTGTGTGTGATGTTCAGGTGATGAACCCACCTGTCTGAGTGACGCTGCCTCCACTACACTCTACACCTGTTTCCTGGAAGAAAGCCTGGTCGACTACAACGACCTGCACCTGGAAGACCCCACCTGCACAGGAACATACGACAGTTCAGACAAAAGCATTACCTTTGAGTTCAGTGGCTCCAGCCCCTGTGGAGGTGAAATAAGGGTGGGTCCTGTTTATGAAGAATCTTGATCCAAATATCAGAGTGTGGTCAAAGTTCTGACTGAATTTCCCTTTTAGTCCGAGGCCAGCGACAGATGCTGGTTTATCTTTGACTGTGCATCAAGCAGCACAGACCAGACACAGATAAACTGTACAAACAAACCTTGTTTAATATGTGTTGTACCTAATGTACAATGTATAAAGGCTATGTCTGCAGTTACTATTATTAGTTAAAGAGCAGCAGAATGTGGAGCAAATGCAGACATTAAGTTCTAAGTTAATTTGTGTTAATCTGTGTGATGTTGTAGGAGTCAGGAAACCAGGTCGTCTACACCAACACCATTAAGAACACCATTGAGGGCACCATCACCCACGAAAACCCTGTGTCCATCGACTTCTCCTGCGCCTACACTCAGCCAAGTCTCCAAACCATCTCCTTCACCATCGCCGACGGGTAAGAGTCTAGGTCTGAAAACATACAGCTCCAGGAGGCTAGGACCTAGCTAACGGTCCACTGCCTTCAGTCCGACTTCACTGAGACTTTGTCAAAACTGTGAGCATTAACCCGGCTCGGTTTGTTTTGCAGCTCTGTGAGTCTGACCTACTCCACGAGAGAATTCCAGTTCTATTTGACCGTAGGAACCTTTTCTGACGAGGCCCTGACGAAGCCTGTGTCTTCATCATCTGAAGTGTTCCTGGATCAGAAGATCTGGGTGAAGCTGGAGGTTCAGGACATGGGAGAAGGTGGGGAGGCTCAGGGGGTGGGAGAAGGTGGCGTGGCTCTGCTGATCGATGACTGCTGGGGGACGAAAGAATCAAGCTCTGAGTCCTCGGACAGATACGACCTGATCACTGACAGGTGAGAGGACACGTCTGTGGCTTCTGTCCAACAAACTAGTGCCAGTTCAAAAACGTTCCATTGAATATGTTCAGCTCTTTATGTTTGAATAATATGTAGAAATGATGATGATGTTGAAGGCAGATTGCAGTAGAACTTTTTTATCAACATGTGGCAGCAGTGAAAGTCCTTCAAAATTAAAAAAAACCTAAATCTCACAAAAGAAAAGACTTAAGTGAGCACCAGCTGAACCACTTTAAGACTTAAGGCAGAACATGGTCCATCTGAGTCCTGATTAAAAACCAGTTTACTTCCCGTTTGAAATAGACCTAATTTTACTTTCAAAATGGTGTCGTGTGAACAGTTTGCTAAATGCTAAAGAGCAGCTAAAACATCTGTTTGAACTGTTTGCAGCTGTGTTGTTCCCACTGATGGAAGTGTGGAGCTGGTGTCAAACGGACAGACACTCACCTCCGTCTTTGCCTTTAAACTCTTTGAGTTTGTCGGAGCCACCACTGATAACCTCTACCTTCACTGCCAGGTCAAACTGTGCATCGTCGGCACCAACTGTTCCCCGGTAACACTCCGTTATTTACACCAGATCTACACCTGCCCCAAGGTGAATGTTTAGAATAACATCTTAAATCCTTGTGTCTCTCATTTACAGACGTGTTCTGGTTCTTAGATTGAATCATCACTTGGACCAAGTAAGTAATGACTGTAATAAAGTTCTCTGTAGGAACAGGCTGGTGTCTATAAAACAAACCATAAGAATGTATTCAAACAGAAACAGATTCACCTAAACTGATTAAAATGTCTAAATATTGATTATAATTGTTTTTCAGGTTGTGCTGCTGCCGAGTCGGACTCTACAGATGTTTATTTACTTTATACTAAAACCAATCAAACATGAAATCACTTAGAATCAGTATTTTACTCATAATGATTTGCTAAATTGGTGTAAGTTTCTTATTTTTAATAGTCCTAATTAATAATTACAACTATGATTATCACTGTAATCAATCTTTCTTTTGATTTTGAGCATAATAAAAACTGAAGCATGGCCCTGTGTCTTTTAACTCATTTAAATAGATGTGTTGTTGCTGAGGCTGAAATATGTTCAAACAGAAAACATTTAAAGTAGGTTTGTTGTTACCAGTAACAAGTGTCTATTTTTGTTTTTTAAAAATTCTGAAAATAATCAAATACTTCTTTGTGATCAGGACGAAAGTTGTTTATAAGATTAATGATAATGACGTAACAGTGTAATAGAGTAATATGGGATTAGTGTTTGAAATATCAACATTAGTTTAAAAAATACACACTTTTACCAAGAAAAAATATAACTTGAAAAGGGCAGTTTTGTCCCGAAACAGGTTCTGAAGTTTAAATAAGACACACAGCTTAATTTAACAATGTTTTTAACTCGTAAAATCAGCAAATAGCACCAACATTTAACATAAAAGAAAACACGTCTTAACTGTGTCTGTCTTCAACAAAAACAACATTGTGTTGTTGTTCACATATTCATTTATTATTTTTACTGAAGTCAAACTCAAAAACAGAGAAAAAGAGAAACCTCCCACAACAACCACTGCTATACTCCACTAAACACTCCTACAGTTCCATTAGAGACAAGTTTAACCTCATTTCCTCATGTGTTCTAATGCTTTTATAAAGTCTAACCTCATTATTCCACAAACATCAAACTTAACGTTGCACAAATGTCCAAAGTCTGAACTCCTTTAAACACGTGAGGCATGTTGCTTTAAGAAGGTGAAGACCTGCTGCGTAGTTTTAAGGAGGGTTTTAGAGCGCGTTTAATGAAAGGATGGACATGTGGGCGGAGCTTCCCTGATGATTGACAGGTCAAACCCGTGGGACAGATACTTTAACATGTTTAATTTCACCTGTGAACTCAAGAGGCGTGTGTGAACAACATGCACTGATGTGCATCTGAACTATGGACAAAATGAACACCTTCATTCTTAAATATCATATAAATAAAAGAGATAGACATACATTTATACAAACCTTACCTTTGTCTTTTACTTTAATTAAATCCATATTGTGACACGAGGAGCAGCAGGATAATAATAATAATAATATAATCATAAACGACAGGACAACAGAGCCAGAGCAGTCCAGGTGTCTGCAGGTGAATAAAGGACGTCCTGGTTCTGGACAGATTTAGTTGAACCACTCTCTGTTTGTTTGTAAGACTCCTGTGACAAAAACTAATCAATAACAAAACATTTACAGCAGTTTATCGTTCAAATTAAAAGACCTTGTCTTTCTTATTTAATATAAAGCACATTTACTTTTTATAGTTTAGTCCTAGTTCTGGTTTGGTCCTGGTCCTGGTTCTGGTCTTGGTCCTGGTCCTGGTCCTGGTCCTGGTCCTGGTCTTGTTCTGGTCTGGTCCTGGTCCTGGTCTTGTTCTGGTTCGGTTCTGGTTTTGGTCTGGTCCTGGTTTTGGTCTGGTCCTGGTTTTCTCTGGTCTTTTCTCAGATGTTGGTGTAGACCTGGACTCGCTCTTGTTTTTTAAATATTCGGACAGATGTTTTTTTGGTCCTGGTCCTGGTCCTGGTCCTGGTCCTAGTCCTGGTTCTGGTCCTGTTCCGGTTCTGGTTTTGGTCTGGTCCTGGTTTTGGTCTGGTTCTGGTCCTGGTCCTGGTCCTGGTCCTGGTCCTGGTCCGGTTCTGGTTTTGGTCTGGTCCTGGTTTTGGTCTGGTTCTGGTTCTGGTTCTGGTTCTGGTCCTGGTCCGGTTCTGGTTTTGGTCTGGTCCTGGTTTTGGTCTGGTCCTGGTTTTCTCTGGTCTTTACTCAGATGTTGGTGTAGACCTGGACTCGCTCTTGTTTTTTAAATATTCGGACAGGTGTTATTTTGGTCCTGGTCCTGGTCCGGATCTCGGGTGAAGACCTCTCCGGTCTTGGTCCTGGTCCAACTGAACTTGACGTTTCCGTTCAGACCAAGGTTGATCCAGCGCTGCTTCAACTAAAAACAAGATTTAATAAGATCCATGAGTCTGGACCTGGTCTAGGACTGGACTATGATCCAGGAGGGTCCAGGATGGTCTGGTCCTAGTCCTGGTCTAGTCCTGGTCTCATCTGGTCCAGGATGGGATGGTCTGGTCTAGTCCTGGTCTAGTCCTGGTCTAGTCCTGGTCTAGTCCTGGTCTAGTCCTGGTCTGGTCCTGGTCTGGTCCTGGTCTGGTCCTGGTCTAGTCCTGGTCTTACCTGGTCCAGGATGGTCTGGTTCAGATTCAGGTCTGAGTTCTTCTTGATTCTGAGTCTGATCCGTCTTCGTTTGGCTTCGACTGAAACAGAAAAAACTGAGTCTGAATAAATTATGCAAATGAGCCGTGCATTCATGTAATTATGTAAATCATGTAAATTATGTAAATTATGTAAATTATGTAAATTATGTAAATTATGTAAATCATGTAAATTATGTAAATCATGTAAATCGTGTAAATTATGTAAATCATGTAAATTATGTAAATTATGTAAATCGTGTAAATTATGTAAATCATGTAAATTATGTAAATCGTGTAAATTATGTAAATTATGTAAATCGTGTAAATTATGTAAATTATGTAAATTATGTAAATCATGTAAATTATGTAAATCATGTAAATTATGTAAATCGTGTAAATCATGTAAATTATGTAAATTATGTATTATTATGTAAATGAATCTACTTTTCATTAACTAGGGTTAGGGTTAGGTCCAGTACCAGACCAGGACTAGACCAGGACCAGACCAGGACTAGACCAGGACCAGACCAGGACTAGGACCCGGTCCAGTCCCGGTCCAGACCTGTGCCAGTCCCGGTCCAGACCCGGTCCAGGCTGGTCTTACTCTTCTGGCAGATCAAGTACATCTGTGTGGTGCAGGGGTAGGTCTGCATGAGGTAGGTGGTGGTCTCGAGGGCCACACATCCTGCTCCTGAAGGACTTCCTGGTTTCCAGTGGATCAAAGTCGCCTCAGACCCGTCAGTCCACTTCCACGAGTCCCGGTAAAGTCCGATCCACCCGGGACCGGACATGATCCCCTTCAGAGCCTCGGTCTGAGTCTGGTTCAAGACCGGGGCCAGGTCTGTGAACTGGACCCTGCAGTGGTCTCGGGCCTCGCTCCAGGTTTTAGGTTCATCAACGAAAACAAAACTCGGACTGGCTCCAGCTGCAACAGAACAGGTTTTAGATGGATTTAAACAGGTTTAGGTTGGTTTTCAACAGGTTTTAGCTGGATTTAAACAGGTTTGGGTTGGTTTTCAACAGGTTTTAGCTGGATTTAAACAGGTGTGGGTTGGTTTTCAACAGGTTCTAACTGGATTTAAACAGGTTTGGGTTGGTTTTCAACAGGTTTTAGCTGGATTTAAACAGGTTTGGGTTGGTTTTCAACAGGTTTTAGATGGATTTGAACAGGTTTGGGTTGGTTTTCAACAGGTTTTAGCTGGATTTAAACAGGTTTGGGTTAGTTTTCAACAGGTTTTAACTGGATTTAAACAGGTTTGGGTTGGTTTTCAACAGGTTTTAGCTGGATTTAAACAGGTTTGGGTTGGTTTTCAACAGGTTTTAGCTGGATTTAAACAGGTTTGGGTTAGTTTTCAACAGGTTTTAGCTGGATTAGACCTGGTTTTGTCAGGACTAGTCCAGTGTACCTCTGTAGCAGACGAAGGCCAGTCTCGAGCTGCAGTTGAAGTCGTTCCATTCTCCTGAAGTCCACATCACGACACAGTTCTCGTATCCATCGGTGTTGTCCGGTTTTCCGTTGGCCCACCGAGTGAACCCGGGTCTGGACTGGTCCAAAGACCACCTCCAGCTGCTGACGTCGTCCCAGAGTCCGGTCCACCACATGCCGAAAGGCAAAGTGGCTCCGACCTTCACCAGAGCCTGGAAGTCCAGCTGGGTCTCCACAGCCGCCAGGTCTCCGTAGTGAGTCCTGCAGAGGGTCCTGGCCTGGGACTGAGTCAGAGATTTGTGAATAGGAACGTAGACCCGATCAGAACCGAGAGGAACCAACAGGACTGGAACCAGAACCAGTACCAGGACCAAAAACAACCAAAGACCAGGAAAGAAAAAGACAAGGATCAGACAGGACCAGAACCGGACTTCCATGGTCTCAATAGCTCTGTACAAAGACCCAGAACCAAAGTGATTCTTTTAATTTAATTTATTGAGAGTTAAATATTATTATATTTAATATTCCCAGTGATTATTGAAGACAATAACCAGAAGGAAACCAAAGACCAAGAACCAGAGAGATCCAGGTTAAAACCAGAGAAAACCAGGTTAAAACCAGAGATCCAGGTCAAAACCAGAGAGATCCAGGTTAAAACCAGAGAGATCTAGGTTAAAACCTGAGATCCAGGTTAAAACCAGAGAAAACCAGGTTAAAACCAGAGATCCAGGTTAAAACCAGAGAGATCCAGGTTAAAACCAGAGAGATCCAGGTTAAAACCAGAGATCCAGGTTAAAACCAGAGAGATCTAGGTTAAAACCAGAGATCCAGGTTAAAACCAGAGAGATCCAGGTTAAAACCAGAGAGATCCAGGTTAAAACCAGAGATCCAGGTTAAAACCAGAGAGATCTAGGTTAAAACCAGAGATCCAGGTTAAAACCAGAGATCCAGGTTAAAACCAGAGAAAACCGGGTTAAAACCAGAGATCCAGGTTAAAACCAGAGATCCAGGTTAAAACCAGAGAAAACCGGGTTAAAACCAGAGATCCAGGTTAAAACCAGAGAGATCCAGGTTAAAACCAGAGATCCAGGTTAAAACCAGACTGTGACGGAACACGTTTCTCACTCGTTCGTTTATTAAGTAGATGTTCGTTCCAGCAGCAGCTAATTCTGAATTTTAAAAGAGACACAAACCTGAGGAAAGCATGATGAGAAATGTAGTCCTCTCCATCTCCAAAACCAGAGCCAGTTCTGGTTTAGACCTGATCCAAGTCACGGTTTTACAAGTCTGGTCCTGGTCTAACTCCGGTCTAATTCCGGTCTGTTCCGGTCTGCTTCTCTCATATAATCCTCAGATTTGATTTGATGCAAAGCTGCTCTGATTCTTTGCATTTGAGTTTTGTTTATGAGGCTTCGGCTCAACGACTCTGTAAAACCAGGTCTGGGACTTTCTCTGGACTTGAACAGGACTAAACCATGCTTTTGTTATGTCTAGGTTAGATTAATATTTTTATTTAAAGGTACTCTGTGTAAGTTTTCTCCAGTAGGGGGCGCACATTCCTCCGTTGTTTGTTTTCGAGAAGAAACGATCCAAACCCTCGAGTTTGGAAGAAAACAGTGGAATTATAGGAAATACAGGAATCATATCTCATTTATGTTGGAGGTTTGTGTCCAGCAGAGGGCGCTGTGTCAGTGAGCCAGGCCTGATTCTATTGATCTCATTAAATCATCAGGATTTATCAGGTTTATTTAATGGAGACCAGTTTGTTTCATGAATTCTGTCCGAAACAGCAGTAAACCTCACTGAGATCATCCTGCTTCATTAAACATTAATAATAATCAATCATTAGCTTCATTTACAGCTAAATCCTACAGTTCGGAGCTAAAGCCTCGTCTGACTCTTCATCAAACATTAAAGTAAACGCAACAGTAGTTTTTATATTTAATGATGATGATGATTCATATTTTTGTGTTAAAGCAAACAGAAGGATCATGTTTCAGGTCTGAGTCCTGACTTTGACCAGACTTCATTTGAATTGGATTTGAATCTGTGTCATTTAAACAAATCATTTCACTGAAAAAGTGAAAAACAGGTTTAATCTGAGCCAAACTAAAGGCTTTTATTCAGGTTTATTCAGGTTTAGATATAAAAACTAAAGTAAACTATAAAGTCTGTTTATTTTTATTATTTGACAAAACAGTTCCTTGTCTCAGTTTTGAAAAGGATCTGAGCAGGTTCTGGTCAAACATTCAAACAAAGTTCTTCATCTTTTTATAAAGACGAAAAACGTTTTATTTTTAGAGTGATTTATTTCGTAACAAGGAGTCCTGACATGTTCCTGGCAGGTTCAGTCGGGTCTAAACCCGGTCTAGCTCTGACCTGTCGAGGCCCCGGCAGGTTCAGTCGGGTCTAAACCCGGTCTAGCTCTGACCTGTCGAGGCCCCGGCAGGTTCAGTCGGGTCTAAACCCGGTCTAGCTCTGACCTGTCGAGGCCCCGATCTGTCGTTGATCGATGGATTATTACAATAAAGAAATGAGTCCATGCTTTATTTATTTTTTATTATGTTTAAATCAAACAGATGGATTACAGAGATTTTATTTTGATTTTTACTGAAATATTGATAATGATTTGAAAAACACACCTTTAAAAACACCCCTTTAAAGCCAAATCTAAAAAGCTAACGATAAATAAAATAGCCTGGTCTTAACTTGGTGTGACTCTAAATCAAAAAGAGCTAAAACTGTCCCTGAAGCGTGTTAGCAGCTCAATGTCGACTCATGAAACAGTGACGTGTCGAAAGTGAACTTGGTCTGGACTGAAACTGTTCCATAGTTTAATAAACACGACTGAGCTCACGTTTGAGAAACAGAAAAGCACTTAAACTTAACTAAAATATGCTCAAAATTAGCTGCTGAACTAAAACAGAATCCAGGCTTGATTTGGTCCGAGGTCTTTGTGAAGATCTGGAGCAGAAAACAACCTGTGAACACAGTAAAGTTGGACCATATATGACTTATATTTATATTATTACAAGGACACTTCTGGTCCAACTCAGATTAAACCAGAAAGAGCCTTTAATTTGAAAATGCACCTCTTTTACATTTTAAAGGTGTGTTGTTGCTGAGCTCAAAGGCTGTAACGTTATAAATGTTTCTAACCATGAGCGGGTTTCGTATGTAACGCTTTTATATTTTTAGTCTGTTGTCCTTGTGTTGTACTGTTACTCGCTGGGCCCGGGGGGAGGTGATGTTCTACGCTGCACAGATCTGTGAATGACAGACAGAGGCGTCACTTCTGAGAGTAATAAACGGGTGGAAGTGTCTCAGAGACGTGCCGGGAATGGGTGGAACCTTCGGGGGACAGCTGGACCGGGGGGTTGAGGTATGGGGTGTCGCTTAATCCTCCCAGAAACTCAAACACGTTGAAGACAAAGACGGAGGTGAGTGTGTCTCCACTGGACACAATCCTCACACTGGCATCACCCTCACAGCTGCAAACACAGGACACACACTGCTTAAATATTTACCCTTATAGCTGCTCTTCAACACTTTGATTCAACAATTGACTTTATTTGTTCAGCATTTGAGTTTTCAGCAGCAAAAAGATTTGTAACGTTTCAGTAACTGAAGTTTTGTTTTTGTATATGTTTCTCACATGTCAGTAACAGAAGTATTGTGTGTTTGTGTATGTTTCTCTCGTGTCAGTAACAGAAGTATTGTGT
>CM072159.1:33597646-33618837 GCA_036850595.1 Rhyacichthys aspro
GAGTCTTATACTGAGTCTGATATCAAGTCTTATACTGAGTCTTATATCGAGTCTTATACTGAGTCTTATATCGAGTCTTATACTGAGTCTTATATCGAGTCTTATATCGAGTCTCATATCGAGTCTTATATCGAGTCTTATACTGAGTCTGATATAAAGTCTTATACTGAGTCTTATATCGAGTCTTATACTGAGTCTTATATCAAAGTCCTTATAATCATCTCACTACCATACTGAGTCTTATATCGAGTCTTATATCGAGTCTTATACTGAGTCTTATATCGAGTCTTATACCGAGTCTTATACTGAGTCTTATATCGAGTCTTATATCGAGTCTCATACTGAGTCTTATATCGAGTCTTATATCGAGTCTCATACTGAGTCTTATATCGAGTCTTATACTTAGTGAGTCTTACCACTACTCAAATAGTTATATCGAGTCTTCTCTTAAACAAATATCAGTCTTATACTGAGTCTTATATCGAGTCTTATATCGAGTCTTATACTGAGTCTTATATCGAGTCTTATACTGTATACCGAGTCTTATATCGAGTCTTATACTGAGTCTTATATCGAGTCTTATACTGAGTCTTATATCGAGTCTTATACTGAGTCTTATATCGAGTCTTATACTGAGTCTTATATCGAGTCTTATACGAGTCTTATACCTATATAATGAGTCTTATATCGAGTCTTATATCGAGTCTTATACTGAGTCTGTTATCAAGTCTTATACTGAGTCTTATATCGAGTCTTATACTGAGTCTTATATCAAGTCTTATACTGAGTCTTATATCGAGTCTTATATCGAGTCTCATACTGAGTCTTATATCGAGTCTTATATCGAGTCTTATACTGAGTCTTATATCGAGTCTTATACTGAGTCTTATATCAACTCTTATACTGAGTCTTATATCGAGTCTTATATCGAGTCTCATACTGAGTCTTATATCGAGTCTTATATTGAGTCTTATATCGAGTCTTATACTGAGTCTTATATCGAGTCTTATACTGAGTCTTATACTGAGTCTTATATCGAGTCTTATATCGAGTCTTATATCGAGTCTCATACTGAGTCTTATATCGAGTCTTATACTGAGTCTTATACTGAGTCTTATATCAGTCTTATACTGAGTCTTATACTGAGTCTTATATCGAGTCTTATATCGAGTCTTATACTTTTTTTTTCCGAGTCTGATATCTAAGTCTTATACTGAGTCTTATATCGAGTCTTATACTGAGTCTTATATCGAGTCTTATACTGAGTCTTATATCGAGTCTTATATCGAGTCTCATACTGAGTCTTATATCGAGTCTTATATCGAGTCTTATACTGAGTCTGATATCAAGTCTTATACTGAGTCTTATATCGAGTCTTATACTGAGTCTTATATCGACTCTTATACTGAGTCTTATATCGAGTCTTATACTGAGTCTTATATCGAGTCTTATACTGAGTCTTATACTGAGTCTTATATCGAGTCTTATATCGAGTCTTATACTGGATCTCTATACTGAGTCTTATACTTGAGTCTTATACTCGAGTCTTATACTGAGTCTTATATCGAGTCTTATACTGAGTCTTATACTGAGTCTCATATCGAGTCTTATATCGAGTCTTATATCGAGTCTCATACTGAGTCTTATATCGAGTCTTATACTGAGTCTTATACTGAGTCTTATATCGAGTCTTATACTGAGTCTTATACTGAGTCTTATATCGAGTCTTATATCGAGTCTTATATCGAGTCTTATACTGAGTCTTATATCGAGTCTTATACTGAGTCTTATATCGAGTCTTATACTGAGTCTTATATCGAGTCTTATATCGAGTCTCATACTGAGTCTTATATCGAGTCTTATATCGAGTCTTATACTGAGTCTTATATCGAGTCTTATACTGAGTCTTATACTGAGTCTTATACTGAGTCTTATATCGAGTCTTATATCGAGTCTCATACTGAGTCTTATATCGAGTCTTATACTGAGTCTTATATCGAGTCTTATACTGAGTCTTATATCGAGTCTTATACTGAGTCTTATACTGAGTCTTATATTGAGTCTTATATCGCTCTTATATCGAGTCTTATACTGAGTCTTATATCGAGTCTTATACTGAGTCTTATATCGAGTCTTATACTGAGTCTTATATCGAGTCTTATACTGAGTCTTATACTGAGTCTTATATTGAGTCTTATATCGAGTCTTATATCGAGTCTCATACTGAGTCTTATATCGAGTCTTATACTGAGTCTTATATCGAGTCTTATACTGAGTCTTATACTGAGTCTTATATTGAGTCTTATATCGAGTCTTATATCGAGTCTCATACTGAGTCTTATATCGAGTCTTATACTGAGTCTTATATCGAGTCTTATATCGAGTCTCATACTGAGTCTTATATCGAGTCTTATACTGAGTCTTATACTGAGTCTTATATCGAGTCTTATACTGAGTCTTATACTGAGTCTTATATCGAGTCTTATATCAAGTCTTATATCGAGTCTCATACTGAGTCTTATATCGAGTCTTATACTGAGTCTTATACTGAGTCTTATATCGAGTCTTATACTGAGTCTTATACTGAGTCTTATATCGAGTCTTATACTGAGTCTTATACTGAGTCTTATATCGAGTCTTATATCGAGTCTTATATCGAGTATTATATCGAGTATTATATCGAGTATTATGTGGAGTATTATATCTAGTATTATACGGAGTATTATATCGAGTATTATACTGAGCCTTATATCTAGTATTATATCTAGTATTATATCGAGTCTTATATCGAGTATTATATCGAGTATTATATCGAGTATTATATCGAGTCTTATATTGAGTCTTATATTGAGTATTATATCTAGTATTATATCGAGTTTTATATCGAGTATTATATCGAGTCTTATATCGAGTCTTATATCGAGTCTTATATCGAGTCTTATATCGAGTATTATATCGAGTATTATATCGAGTACTTGTGAGTGTCAGGGAGCCGTACCGAGGAGGTTGTCTGTTCTTATGGAAGTGGCAAAGTTCTCTTGACAGAAACAGGCTGGTTGACCGAGACTGTTGATGGCACAGAACTCCTTCGAACCACAGACATGGTTGACACAAGCAGAGACAGCTGGAAACAGAAGGAGGCAGAATTACAACAACAATCAGAAAAACCCAGAGTCTCCCTTCTTTCATATTTAATTTATAATGTTCACATTAATTCATGCCCTTATTAAAATATAAACTTCTGAACAACAGAAATGCCTTCTTTGAAAAATGTTCCTCCGACAGTCTCGAACTGTTCACATCAAGTCACATCAAGTCGATACAGATCTATGTTATTTTAAGTTTTATCTGAGCTCAAACCTATGTGACTGTTATTAAATGAATTTTCTTTTCTGCTGCTTCTTTAAATCACATTTGAAATCCTAGAGCTTTTTAAGAGTCCAAACATTTAGTGGAACAGTAAAGTGTATTATAAAAAAGTTGCAGCAGAAATTAACATTCCCACATTTTTTATTTCTCAGAGATAAGTCCTACCACAGAGTACCACCAGAGGGACCCGGACCACAGTTTGAGAACCAGTGTCAAGAACTACAGATGTCTTGGGTCTTTCTTTTAAGTTAAAAAAGTAAAATTGACTTTAACATTCGAGTCAGTGTGCCCCAAACAGAGCAGAGCTTACAGACCCTCAGCACCAGCCCCAGGTTGGAGTGGCCCCTGTGCCTCGTTAACACCTGGTCTCTCTGTTACACCCACTACCTGCTGCTACAGAGAGAATATGAATAAAGGTGAAGCCTTACGGCAGGAGGCAGCTTCCCTCCAGTTGTTTTGGGTTTTGCAGGTTCTGGCGTAGGCGTCCAGGAAGTAACACTCCAGTCCGTCCTGTTTCGGATACTGACACAACAAATTCTGTGCACAGGCCTGAATGTAGGGAGCTGTGCTGATAGAACAGCCAATAGCAGTAGACAGTGCGTTCAGTTTGTCAGTGCAGCTGAGAGAGAAGGATCAGGGTTAATGAGTGAATAAGATACGAGTTCACACTTCTAGTCTTACACTGGCTTTGCATTAAATCTGTAGCATAGACCTGCTCACCTTGTTGTTACAGTAGTACAGTCAATATTATCACCATCAGTGTCTGCAGTTACAGTGGAACACCTGGAGGGAGATAAAACACAGTCATGTACTCAACAAGTACCATGAGTACTGTCACAATGGTTTTGACAATGATAATAAACTGTAAAAATGACTCATGTTCATGAAACAGCAGCAGTCTCTGGTCCTGCTGCTGTTTGAGACACATTAGTCTGATCCAAGTTGGATTAAATGAATGGAGCAGGTTCATATGGAGGGAGCACTAGTGTCAGATCCACAGAAGCTCAACAAATGAGTTTAAAGAATGATTAAGACACAGTTCTTTCACTCAATCACTTAATTATTCTTAATTATTATCGAACCAACCTTATTAATAATGAATTAGTTTATATTAATTACTTGTTGAAGCTGAGTCAAATACTTTTACTTTTATACTAAGTCCATTTAGAATCACTTCAAATACACATAAATGTTTGTCTCACTGATAAGGAGACATATCACTGTTGAGATGGTTTGATGAAGAAGCTGAAGACTGACACAGACCACCCGACGAAGCACTCAAAGACCGTTCCACTGCAAAGAAACAGGATTATTGATTAGAACCATTAACTATTACATTTTATCTCATAACATTTGAACACGTCGAGAGGGTTCTGAACCACACAGGCACATTTCACCAACTCAATCTAAAATGCCATAAGCGCTGCAGCTGAAACCTGAGGTGTTCTGCACCTGCATTAATCACGTGAAGTAAGGTCCCGTCATACAACACGGTCGTGGAGCGTCCTTCAGCGTCCACGAACACGGCTCTGATCCCGGTGGCGTCCTTCGAGAGCATCACTCCGAACTCCACCACAGGCGTCGCGCTCAGAGGCACGTCCACTTCATCATTACCCACGAATTTCTGTTTCAAACACAGTCCACATGAACATTACTGACAGTATGAGTTCATGAGTGAAGGTAAGATGAACATTAGGAGGAGGAATTATCAGTGAATTTAGAACTGATACTAACTAGTGGACAGTACTCATTTGCATGAATAACATTGCAACTGACAAATTAAAAACATGTCCAGATTAGTTTCACATAAATTAAATCTTGTAATCTTCTGGGATTTCATTCCTTTATTGGTTTCTTGGTACAATGAGCACAGGTGGTCAGACATATGGACATGCATGGACTCCTCAGAGGGTCAAATACTAAAGCTCTAATTCTCCAACAACACCTTCACAAACAACTGGAAAATCACTGTAAAGCCTCAACAACTGCTTTACCTGATCATTATGGTCAGCGACAGACATTACAGTCGATGGTCTTCAAATACTTACATAAGCAGTGCCTCCATGTGTCAGGTAAACATTATCTGTTGTTTTCAACATCACTTTGTGCAAAAATGGGACGTCTGTGAGTCGATGAGATTTGAAGAATCCAACTATTTTCAAATTGTCAAAAGTCGCCAGATTGTAGGAACAAAAATCTGTGATGGAGCCGGCTCTGGCGCTAAAGTCAATGACAGCGGGGCCTATTACTGAGCAGATCTTCTCTGTCCCACATCTGTTAAAGAGATACACAGCATCAGCCCAACAGCACAGGGTCCAACTGTCAAAGAGTAACGTAACTGCAACCGTTTTGATTTAAAACCAGTTCATTTTCATTGGTTTGTCTTCAAGGCGTGCATTACATTGTTTTAAGTACATCATGCATAAGGCAACCCATAGTAGTAGACTATAGTTTCAGCTTCTGTGCTCAAATAAACAATTGTTGCAACTGAAAGACATTATACATAAGTTGAGCACACTGTATAAGACATAAAACAGATCGATGGTAAAGAGTGTGGAGTAGAATAAGAACATGGAGCCTCAGTAGGAGGCGGTGGGTTCAGTTTGGTGCATTTATTTACACTTTTGCCTCTGGCTCCAGATTGTGCTTTTTCATTTAAAGTTTGGTCACCTTGTGTAACTTTAGCCAGTAGAGGGCGCACATCCCTCTAAAGACTGGGATGTCACTGTAGTCATTGTAAAAGTGGCAGGTTTGGAAGAAACAGTGGAAAGGTGTAGTTATTAACATTAGTGATAACAACAGAAGGAAACAGAGCAAGAGACGAAACAGCAGTGAATGTGGCTGTTTATCACAAGAACAAGACAAGCTTCGTTTTGATTTCCAGTTGGTCACAATAATAACGTAATCACTGAGTTTGAAAAAGAGAAAGAAGTCATATTTACTGGTTGTTGCCGAGACAGACGTTGGGCGAGGAGCAGAAGGGAACTGGAGCATCAAAAAGTCCAGTTGAGAGACAGGTTTTGTCTGAGCAGATGTCTGCCACATTGGCGTCATCATTTATGTCATAAACATCGCCTCCTGAAAAGTAATAAATGTACTGATAGTGAATAAACAGATTGGGTTGCATCGCATTTCAGCATATTTAGAAACAGTGAGGAATTAATGTTGCTTTGATGAGGTTCACATAGACTTGGAAAAAAAAGAAATGAAAACTACAGATGATTAAGTAAAAAAAAAAAGTTGCAAATTTGGTGTCAAGTCATAGACTTGACAAAAGTTAGGCCTTGGTTATAAATAAAGTCTGTTGGCTGAGGATTTCACATTTACCCTTTATTTAGAAATAAAGCTATTGATTCATGTAAAATACTCTCTGTTTAGTTCTTTCTGAGCAGAAAACACAAGAAAACTATAAGTAATGAGTAACTTTGTAACTTTGATGCTGGGACCATCTGAGAAACAAGTGAATCTTATTACTTTGAATATACTTTTGTACATTTCAATAGAAAAAGCCATATTTCTTTACTTCTTACATCAACACAGACAAGAGGCTTGTGCAGTAAGAATAAATAATAATAATAATAATAATATATCTAATAAAGCCCTTCACAAGCTTCCAGTGGCTACTACATGGTAATAATATCCATGGACTGTTGCTCTCACCAAGTCGTTGTTCACTCACCGTCTCGACAGGCAGTGAGGTCGTAATTTTTAGTGTGAGGAGAAGAAGAGCTAAATGCGAAGGTTTCTTCAATTGTTTCATCAGCAACGACTACAATTTCCTACAAACACAAACAGCTGAGTCACTGAAAAGAACAACATTTTGTCAAAGCCACTTAACAATACGTTTTACAGGGATTTTAAGTCATGAATTTTTATTAATTACAACTAATATAAGAAGCTAGTTCATGACTCTGAAGGCATCCATGTCTGTTTAATAATAATAGTGATTATACTTACATGACTAGCAGCGTTTGCAGTGAAATGCAGCGCTGCTTGTGTTCGAAGCTCATGAGGTAAAATCCTGTAGAAAAAAACAAAACACCAACAGTTTTATTAAAAAGAAACAAAGCACAAAGTAAAATAAGCACCATTTTTGTGAAAAACAGATGTGTTTGTTGCATTAACATGTGACATGCTTCGAAACAACACAGAACCTTCCACAGAAAGCGTTTGCAAAAGGGCAGGTCCTTCAAATAAAACCTGGACCGTGATTAGAATTATATTAACAGTTTCTATTTAATCAGAGCAGCTTTATGTTCTTTACTTTAGGAACAGTAAATATGGATTGTTTAATGAGAGTTCAGCTGCAGCGCGACAAATAAACAACAGCAAAGAAGAACTATAAAATACCAGTGCAGCAGCTGTAAACTTTAAAACTGCACTTACACTTGCAGCTGATTGTCCAGTGAAGGTGAATGACAGATGGACTCCACAGAGCGATGCTGAGGTGATGTGTGGGTGAGCAGCTTGGATAACACTGTCAAAGCTGCTCACATCTAATGGTACTTCCACTGACAACATATTTGAAGGAGCTGGAGGTACTTTAATATACTCTTTAGGATCTCCAGTTCCCAAGGGTTCACCAAAAGAGACCATCACTGACGCTGATGAGAAAGTGACCTGCAGATAGAGAAAAAACATGTTAAAAGTGATCCGGCTCAAATTAGGCCTGACATCAGAGCATTAGACTTGGTACTTACATGGAGGGTAGTGATACTTTTACCATAGTATGTAATGGGACAAGCAGAGATGTCGATGGACTGATCACCTGAGAGCGACACTGGAGCAGCAGCTGAAACATGACAAAAGGTTCTCATTGTTCAAGTGCATCTGGAAACTTTAAACCAGCGAAAACAGTGGAGCCTGGTGTCAGTGAAGAGCAGGGTTTATCTGTGGGTTTCTCTAACATTAAATGTGAAAATGACAGCAAGAATGTGTAGGAAATGGCCCTTGGTGAACATCTGAGTGAACTGGGGTCAGGACTGGGTTAGTTTTAGTGCGTCACAGTCGATGTTGGTGTTCTTACCTCCCAGCAGGGCTATAGCCGACAGACAGAGCACCAGGCCCAGCATGTTGGACGAGTTCTGAGCTACAACACACACGTTAACAACCATTAACAACTTATTTATCATCACTTTAACTGAATTTATCCCGAGTGCTTTGGGCTGATGTAGTACAAGTCTCTTACAGACTTGCTCCTAAAACCAAATGCATTCAATACCTTCTGGTAATGACAGCAAACAGTCACATTTTAACTAAAGATCACAGCTGTGGCTCCAAGTATGTGCTAATACTTGTGTTACCAGATGTTAAAATTAAACTTACTGAAGGCAGAGCCGACAGCTGAGTATCTGTCTTACCTTGAGGACGTCGAGGGAGACAGACTCTGGAGACTCTGAAGACTCTGAAGACTCTGGAGACTCTGAAGACTCTGAAGACTCTGGAGACACTGGAGACTCTGGAGACTCTGGAGACTCTGGAGACTCTGGAGACTCTGGAGATTCTGAAAACTCTGAAGACTCTGAAGACTCTGGAGACACTGGAGACTCTGGAGACTCTGGAGACTCTGGAGACTCTGGAGATTCTGAAAACTCTGAAGACTCTGAAGACTCTGGAGACTCTGGAGACTCTGAAGACTCTGGAGACTCTGGAGACTCTGAAGACTCTGAAGACTCTGGAGACTCTGGAGACTCTGAAGACTCTGAAGACTCTGGAGACACTGGAGACTCTGGAGACTCTGGAGACTCTGGAGACTCTGGAGATTCTGAAAACTCTGAAGACTCTGAAGACTCTGGAGACTCTGGAGACTCTGAAGACTCTGGAGACTCTGAAGACTCTGGAGACTCTGAAGACTCTGAAGACTCTGGAGACACTGGAGACTCTGGAGACTCTGGAGACTCTGGAGACTCTGGAGACTCTGGAGATTCTGAAAACTCTGAAGACTCTGAAGACTCTGGAGACTCTGGAGACTCTGAAGACTCTGGAGACTCTGGAGACTCTGAAGACTCTGAAGACTCTGGAGACTCTGAAGACTCTGAAGACTCTGGAGACACTGGAGACTCTGGAGACTCTGGAGACTCTGAAGACTCTGAAGACTCTGAAGACTCTGGAGACTCTGGAGACTCTGAAGACTCTGAAGACTCTGAAGACTCTGGAGACTCTGGAGACTCTGAAGACTCTGAAGACTCTGGAGACTCTGGAGACTCTGGAGACTCTGAAGACTCTGGAGACTCTGGAGACTCTGGAGACTCTGAAGACTCTGAAGACTCTGGAGACTCTGGAGACTCTGGGGTTCAGATTCGTTCCTGGTCTGAGGGGATGGAGGTGTGCAGCTCGTTTTATGATGATCCTCGCTGTGGTTTCTGGGCGGAGATTGGGCGGGACAGCTGTGAAATGACCCAATATTAATCTGTGTCATGCATAATTATCACAGGTTTGATTACGTTGAATTATGGTATGCAAAGGCTCATGTGCTCTTCACTCCAGGGCACAATACAGGTTTTACATGACTGTCTATCATGAACCTTAATTTCTGCCCTGCAGCTACTGAAAAAGGTTGGGGAGGTTTAAATGTACTGATTGTTCCAGGACAAAGGAAACAGGGTGAAGTTAGTCAATGTGGGCGATAGATTGAAATAAAACCATTATTTTTATTAAAATCTATTTATCTCAGACCAAATGGTTCCAATCGAACACATTTTATTATGATTGCCATCATGGCACTGTCCAACAAACTGAACTCACAGCTTTAAACCAGGAACAGTACTGATAACCTGCTCTGGAGGCACATGTTGTACAAGAAACATGTCTGATAACATTCCATAAAGACAAAACACGATATAATTAGACTAAAAAAGAGAGAACAGGGTGCAGTCTGAACCCACAGGTTTGGGTCACATACTGATCATTCACTTCCAACAACGTTTGATAGAAGATAAAAAGTGTTTAGGTGATGTAGCACAAAATGATCTGAGAACTGAGAACAAATGTTTTACTGCCCTGCATCTGAAATGTTCATTGAAAGGAATAAAACATGTTTGTATGGCAACATTTTTACATATAAATGTTGATTATGTGCCTTTGTATCACAGCCATCACTCAGTCATTACAGTGTCTTCAGCTGCAGTGGCAGATTTATTTTACAGATACGACTGGGGCAGGAACCATCAAAAAGTAGACCATCAAAGTTATAGTAACTGCATGATATTCCACCAGTAAATAAGAAGGCTACAATTACTCTTCATTATAGATGTTTAATAATAATTCTAAAATCACACAGAAGCAGTGCAAACTTAAGCTTTCTGAACCAATGGATTTGTTGTCCCACTCTCCAACAGCAACAACATTTATTAAAAAAAATTAATTTGTATTTTTCACCACAAAATACTAATACATTACATTAAATCAAAGTTTAGATCTGACCTGAAGCTTTTCTCTTTGTAGTTTCTCGTTGTAGACTGTACTGATCCTGTAATTATCTCTGTCTCATTAAACACTGAAGCATTAACAACATTTATCCATGTTTCATTTGCTGCTGTTTCTCTATTTTTATCTTTTTTGAGTTGTTTCTCTGTAAAATAAGACGTATTTCCAACAGAATAACCCATTTCCTTGGTTTATTTCCTTGTTCCTTCGTTGTTGACATCAGTGTCGACCAATGGGAGCGCTCCTTTTTACCTGAAGTGAGCTGTGATTGGACAAAATCCTGCTGTGGACTGATCATTGTCATCTATTAAAATCCTTCATTATAAAGACTAGATCACGTCTTAAGGTCTCATTTTTTCAGATGATTCCTGTTACAATAAACTTTAGGAGATTACACTGAAAAACTAAATGAAAAACTACATGAAAAACTACATGAAACAGTAAAAAAATCAGCTTATGAACTTTTAAAGGGCTTGAAAAGAACTTCAAAAACTAAATGTATGTTTTTGTTTTTCTTTCATGGCTTTATTTGTTTACAGGAGTTTACAGGAGTTTACAGGAGTTTACAGGGAGTTTAGAGGAGTTTAGAGGAGTCTACAGGAGTTTACAGGAGTTTACAGGGAGTTTAGAGGAGTTTACAGGGAGTTTACAGGAGTTTACAGGAGTTTACAGGAGTTTACAGGGAGTTTAGAGGAGTTTACAGGGAGTATAAAGGAGTTTACAGGAGTTTACAGGGAGTTTAAAGGAGTTTACAGGAGTTTACTGGAGTTTACAGGGAGTTTAAAGGAGTTTACAGGAGTTTACTGGAGTTTACAGGGAGTTTAAAGGAGTTTACGGGGGTTTGCGGGAGCTTACAGGAGTTTACGAGAGTTTACAGGGAGTTTAAAGGAGTTTACAGGAGTTTACAGGGAGTTTACGAGAGTTTACAGGGAGTTTAAAGGAGTTTACAGGAGTTTACAGGGAGTTTACAGGAGTTTACGAGAGTTTACAGGGAGTTTAAAGGAGTTTAAAGGAGTTTACAGGAGTTTACAGGAGTTTAAAGGAGTTTACGGGAGTTTACAGGGAGTTTAAAGGAGTTTACAGTAGTTTACAGTAGTTTACAGGAGTTTACGAGAGTTTACAGGGAGTTTAAAGGAGTTTACCGGAGTTTACAGGGAGTTTAAAGGAGTTTACGGGAGTTTAGATGAGTTTAGAGGAGTGTACACGGATTTACAGGGGTTTACAGGAGTTTACAGTAGTTTACAGGGAGTTTAAAGGAGTTTACGGGAGCTTACAGGAGTTTAAGGGAGTTTACGGGAGTTTAAATGAGTTTAAGGGAGTTTACAGGAGTTTAGAGGAGTTTACGGGAGTTTACAGGAGTTTACAGGAGTTAAGAGGAGTTTACGGGAGTTTACAGGAGTTTACAGGAGTTAAGAGGAGTTTACGGGAGTTTACAGGAGTTTACAGGAGTTAAGAGGAGTTTAAGGGAGTTTACAGGAGTTTAAGGGAGTTTACAGGAGTTTACGGGAGTTTAAATGAGTTTAAGGGAGTTTACAGGAGTTTAGAGATGTCTGCAGTGATGACTGGACCTTAGCTGTGGCCCATCTGTGATCCTGTCCCGACCCATGGACCCATCCTGACCCACTTCCTCTCACTCAGATGAACTGTTCCTAATGATATTGTCATGGACTATATTCATTTTTCATTCACCTGTTCATATGATGGACTATTTGTCAGTGACTGTCCTGGACACATCTATTGCGTGGCCTGTCCGTCCTGGGAGTGGGTGCCTCCTTCTGTGGTTCTCCCTGAGGTTTCTCTGGGTTTTGGAGTTTTTCCTCTGACCTCTGACCCTGATGGAGAGTCTAAGGACAGGGGATGTTAACCTCTGACCTCTGAAGCCCTTTGAGACAACTGTTGTAGTGATACTGGGTTATACAAATACAATTGACTTGACTTGAACCTGCTGAGTGTATGGTATGTGCTCTAACATGTGAACATAGATGTTCTCCCATTTGACTAAACAAAGGCTGAGAACAGGGTGCAATCTGCGTGAGAAGTGTAATTAGATGTGTGCCATACCTGTGGGTTCAAAAGTTGTTGAAGTGTAAAAGTAGATATAATAAAGGCCCTTTGAACTGGTACAGGACTAACCTGATCCTAAGTAGTGCATCAGAACTGCAGGTACATTCCAGACCCAACAATAGAGAATATACAGGAACTACACTGCTGCAGAAACGGATGGAAGATTAGTATTATTATATAATATTATATACTTTATATTATATAATATAAAGTACCAAGTGTGTTGTGGCTTATGCACTGCCCATTCTATCATTTATCATGTGCTTTTATATATAATCAGTAAAACTGTGTCTGCAATCATGCTTTAGTCACAATCTTTTTTCCAGTGTAAGTCTGATAATGTAATAAAACAGTGTTATTTTCAGGATTGATGTCTGTGTAAGAGGCTTTACTCTGTTCTAGGAACAAGAGAGGAGCTTAAGGAGAAACTACTGCAAAAGAAGCTTCATGAATGAGGCCCGTTGATATTTGTTAATGTTTCAGACTGGAGCTGAACGTTCTTCTGTGGATCCATAGATAGAACTAGGTTTTATTAATATGTTGTTTTTTGTTTTTTTTTTACAAAAAGTTTTCCAATCACAAGATCTTAGAGGGAAGATGTTACTTTTCCTTGAGGTCAAAGGACAAACAGCCATCTTCCAGGTCAAAGTGCAATGTCTCTATAACTTTGTTCAATTCAACTTTATTAATTCCCAATGCTGTTTTTAGGTCACTTCAAATAAATTAGGTTTTCCACACTATCAGAGCTCAAACGTATTTTTATGTACTAAATGCTGTTTCTGTTAAAGACATTGTGTCATGTCATCTAAATATTCTACAGGAGTTTACAGGAGTTTACATGAGTTTAAGGGAGTTTACGGGAGTTTACAGGAGTTTGCAGATGTCTGCAGTGATGACTGGACCTTAGCTGTGGCCCATCTGTGATCCTGTCCCGACCCTGTTGTAGTGATACTGGGTTATACAAATACAATTGACTTGACTTGAACCTGCTGAGTGTATGGTATGTGCTCTAACATGTGAACACAGATGTTCTCCCATTTGACTAAACAAAGGCTGAGAACAGGGTGCAATCTGCGTGAGAAGTGTAATTAGATGTGTGCCATACCTGTGGGTTCAAAAGTTGTTGAAGTGTAAAAGTATATATTATAGAAGCCCTTTGAACTGGTACAGGACTAACCTGATCCTAAGTAGTGCATCAGAACTGCAGGTACATTCCAGACCCAACAATAGAGAATATACAGGAACGACACTGCTGCAGAAACGGATGGAAGATTAGTATTATTACATAATATTATATACCTTATAGACAAACAGCCATCTTCCAGGTTAAAGTGCAATGTCTCTATAACTTTGTTCAATTCAACTTTATTAATTCCAAATGCTGTTTTTAGGTCACTTCAAATAAATTAGGTTTTCCACACTATCAGAGCTCAAACGTATTTTTATGTACTAAATGCTGTTTCTGTTTAAGACATTGTGTCATGTCATCCAAATATTCTTGGAATTCAAAGGTTGATCTAATGATAGAAGAAGACGAGGCAGGGCACCTTCTGCTGAAGACGCTGCAGGTTATTAATCGGACCAAGATCTGAGATTAGAGGCAGAAAAGAGAAGTTTTCTATTTACTTTTATTTAAACATTGGCAGAATGTAAGGATTTGTGGAGAGAATGTGTTGGTGGGACGGCTCTTTAATGATATGATACACATAAATCCATGGACAGATTATTGTAACTGAGCCATTGGCTCAGTCTGTGCAGTTCATATTAGAGTGTAAAGGTGGATTTAGCAAATTTGGTCGACCACTACAATAGTCAATGTTTTGAAATTGTGATTTTTGGTTACAACTTTTCATTTTGTGTATTAAAGGGTTTATACTGGATATCTGTCTCAACGTGGAACATTTAGAAAAGTGACCACTGAACCCAGAAAGTGGTGTGAATATTGTTTAATTGTTCCATAAAGTTACGCAAACAAAAAGCAAAACTAAACGACATATGCTGCATTAAACAAAGTGTTTACTGAGCGTCAAGAGGCTTGAGATCTCTGCAGAAACACTGGACTCACAGGAGCAGCAGGAGTTGTGTTTCTATCAGCTATAAATCATATCTGAAGAGAACTTTTCAAAGAAGAAGAAGAAAAAGAAGAAGACAGTAAATTCATGTGTCGTGATGTTAGAGGCTGAAGGTCGAACACTTTAAATCCAGATTCTGCAGTAGTTTCCTTCATTTTATTTCCTCATTCTTTCACGTCTCAGTTCTGCTTCTGTTTAATGCAGTGGAAACAGGGAATAGAGAGGGTTTAATTCACAAAGTAAGAGCTCACACTGTTTAAAACCAGAAACAGCTGCTGAGAATAAACACTAGCGTTTTGTATTTCTTTATCTCTGCAGTGTAGCTCCATCTTTAGTAACTGTGAAAAACCTCTAAAAGCCGAACTCCTTCTGCTCGAGTGGAAATGTGATTGAAAATGAACAAAACAAACGTATTCAGTCTGTTAGAGTTACTGTCCGGGCCACGACGCTCTGAGGTTGAGGAGGATGAGAACATCACACGGGGCTAAACAGTAAACTCCCAGTTCGTTTAAAGCAGACTCCGGTGAAGGGTCTCCTCCGGGTTCACTGTTCTGGTCCCATTCTCTGAGCAGGTTTCTGAGCAGGATCGCAGAGCCCACCGTCAGACACAACACGATACACGCCTCCTTCACACTGACGCAAACACAAAGACATTTTATTCATTATTACATAAGTCAATGGTGTGAATAACAGGTGTGTTTCAAAAATGTTTTTCAGATTTCCGTCAGAATGTGGTGGTTGTTGTCTCTTATGTAATAATCTCTTCCAACGAGTGAACTGCTCTCTTAGTCAGGGTTTTTACACCTTTTCTAAGTTTGAATTCCAGCACTTTTCAAGCACTTTCAAGGTGTGTTTTCATGTTTTTCAAGCAACTGCAGTAAATTACATGTTGACATACAGATACCGAATGTACTTTTTCACATTTAAATCCATTGTGGCATAAAGAGTCGGACTGGAGTCACGTGACCTGGACTTGAGTCGGACTGGAGTCACGTGACCTGGACTTGAGTCGGACAGGAGTCACGTGACCTGGACTTGAGTCGGACTGGAGTCACAAACGATGACTTCTGACTTGAGGAAATGTAAAAAGCACTTGTAAATGTCAAAAAAACTTTAACCAAAGACTCAGACTTCACTTGGTCTTGAGCCTCTGACTAACTATTAAATCATTATTTTGGCCAAAAAGCAGCCTACAAGCACTTCTCAATTGTACTTCTTTATAATGTTTTTGTTAAATAAATACAGATTTAATTTGTGTGAAAAAGCCACCTGTGGAAGTGCCTTTTGAGCTGTGAGAGTTTAATAGATGCTAGAGTTACAACTCACTGTTTGAAGAAGTTCTCTGGTCTTTTGCAGTAGTGACCGAAGAGAGGGAACAGGTTTCTGCTCATGTCAAACTGAAGCTGAGCAGCTCCACCGTCACTGAAATGATTCCTGAGGATCACCTGGAAAACACACAGCAACTCATTTCACTGGAATATTTAATGGTGATGCGAGAATTATGTTTAATTAATGATCTCCTGTAAACTCCTGTAAAACCCTGTAAACTCCTGTAAAACCCTGTAAACTCCTGTAAACTCCCGTAAACTCCTGTAAACTCCTGTAAACTCCTGTAAAACCCTGTAAACTCTTGTAAACTCCCGTAAACTCCTGTAAACTCCCTGTAAACTCCCTGTAAACTCCCGTAAAACCCTGTAAACTCCTGTAAACTCCCGTAAACTCCTGTAAACTCCTGTAAACTCCTGTAAAACCCTGTAAACTCTTGTAAACTCCCGTAAACTCCTGTAAACTCCCGTAAACTCCTGTAAAACCCTGTAAACTCCTGTAAACTCCCGTAAACTCCTGTAAACTCCTGTAAACTCCCGTAAACTCTTGTAAACTCCCGTAAACTCCTGTAAACTCCTGTAAACTCCTGTAAAACCCTGTAAACTCCTGTAAACTCCCGTAAACTCCTGTAAAACCCTGTAAACTCCTGTAAACTCCCGTAAACTCCTGTAAAACCCTGTAAACTCTTGTAAACTCCCTGTAAACTCCTGTAAACTCCTGTAAAACCCTGTAAACTCCCGTAAACTCCTGTAAAACCCTGTAAACTCTTGTAAACTCCTGTAAACTCCCGTAAACTCTTGTAAACTCCCGTAAACTCCTGTAAACTCCCGTAAACTCTTGTAAACTCCCGTAAACTCTTGTAAACTCCTGTAAACTCCCGTAAACTCTTATAAACTCCTGTAAACTCCCGTAAACTCCTGTAAACTCCCGTAAACTCTTGTAAACTCCTGTAAAACCCTGTAAAACCCTGTAAACTCCTGTAAAACCCTGTAAACTCTTGTAAACTCCCGTAAACTCTTGTAAACTCCCCTAAACTCCCGTAAACTCTTGTAAACTCCCGTAAACTCTTGTAAACTCCCTGTAAACTCCTGTAAACTCCCGTAAACTCTTGTAAACTCCCGTAAACTCTTGTAAACTCCCGTAAACTCCCTGTAAACTCCTGTAAACTCCCGTAAACTCCCGTAAACTCTTGTAAACTCCTGTAAAACCCTGTAAAACCCTGTAAACTCCTGTAAAACCCTGTAAACTCTTGTAAACTCCCGTAAACTCTTGTAAACTCCCCTAAACTCCCGTAAACTCTTGTAAACTCCCGTAAACTCTTGTAAACTCCCTGTAAACTCCTGTAAACTCCCGTAAACTCTTGTAAACTCCCGTAAACTCTTGTAAACTCCCTGTAAACTCCTGTAAACTCTTGTAAACTCCCTGTAAACTCCCGTAAACTCCTGTAAACTCCCTGTAAACTCCTGTAAACTCCCTGTAAACTCCTGTAAACTCCCTGTAAACTCCCTGTAAACTCTTGTAAACTCCTGTAAACTCCCTGTAAACTCCTGTAAACTCCCTGTAAACTCCTGTAAACTCCCTGTAAACTCCCGTAAACTCCCTGTAAACTCCCGTAAACTCCCTGTAAACTCCTGTAAACTCCTGTAAACTCCTGTAAACTCCCGTAAACTCCCTGTAAACTCCCGTAAACTCCTGTAAACTCCCTGTAAACTCCTGTAAACTCCCTGTAAACTCCTGTAAACTCCCTGTAAACTCCTGTAAACTCCCGTAAACTCTTGTAAACTCCTGTAAACTCTTGTAAACTCCTGTAAAACCATGTAAACTCCCGTAAACTCCTGTAAACTCCTGTAAACTCCTGTAAAACCCTGTAAACTCCTGTAAACTCCCGTAAACTCTTGTAAACTCCTGTAAACTCCTGTAAACTCCTGTAAAACCCTGTAAACTCCTGTAAACTCCCCTAAACTCCCATAAACTCCCGACCTCCTGATAGAGGAACCGGTCCAGCCTCTCGGCGAGGCCCTGCCACGTGAGCTGGAACAGAGGCAGGCTCAGGATCTGATGCAGGTTTAAGAGCCGGTCTCTCACACAAAGCATCATGGGACAGGCCGAAGTGGACAGAGACATGACGGACTGGTCCTGCTGCGACGGTAACGACAACCACCTGACACCAGAAAACTGTTATTAACGTAGATATTAACCATAGGCGTGTTTGAGGCTGCGCCTCACGGTCCTGACGGTACGGCCAGGCCTTCTCAGATATTTCCTCATGATCCCGCCCCAACAGTCGTCCGATCATGTCGGCTCGGAGTCGGTCGAGCAGAGCCAGCAGTTCATCGAACAGAGAGCTCTCCAGAGAAGCCAGGCGTCCCATCTCCATCATCCCTACGCCTCCCACCACCTCCTCGTCCCCGAGAGACACCGCCGTCTGCTGCAGCTGAAGGAAGAACTACACAAAGACAAAAAGACGAAAAAGAAATCAAAACTAAACAAAAAGTAATTAACGAAAACTGACTAAATGTATCAACGCTTTCAATAAAAACTAAAATAAACAGAGACTAAATGAAAAGGAGAAGAGTTGAGAAGAGATTCAATCAGACTCAGGTTTTTGAGCGCCGCTGAAGTGATGTCAGACACAAACATTTGTTAGAGCCTCGGGAAGACGACAGGAGACCAAAAGAGAACCACTTTAAATAGAAACTATGTTAACACTTGAACCTGAATACCAGGAACAGGTTAGGACTAGTTTACTTTCATTAGAGACATTATTACTGAATGCATTACTCTTTATATTTTAAATCTATTGTAGATATAGTCGACTAAAGGATTAGACTAAATTATTACTGAAACTAAACTGCATTTTAGTCAAAAACTAAGACTAAAACTGTAACTGTGGGATAAGTGATTAACTCCTCCTCATTCCTCATTTTAATAGATGAGAATGATCAGTCCAATCACAGCTCACTTCAGGTAAAAAGGAGCGCTCCCATTGGTCGACACTGACGTCAACAACGAAGGAACAAGGAAATAAACCAAGGAAATGGGTTATTCTGTTGAAAATACGTCTAATTTTACAGAGAATAAATGTTGGTAATGCTTCATTGTTTAATGAGACAGAGATAATTACAGGATCACTACAGTCTACAACGAGAAACTACAAAGAGAAAAGTTTCAGCTCTAAACTTTGATTTAATGTGACTGGTTTGAGCTTTTTTTAAATAAAAGAAGCAGAAAAGGTCACTGCTGCTGTTGGAGGAAAGTGGGACATAAAACTAAATCAGGTTCTGGAGCTTTAAAGTAAGGATGAAGACAAAGATGTAAATGTCCAGATCCGTACCACGTTGTCCTCCCAGTCTGTGAGGATTGTGGAAATGTAGTTGACGGCGTTGAGAATGGCACAGTAACGAGCTCCCATCGGGTTTCGAGACTCTTCTTTCATCACCTACAAAACACATGGTTTAAATGAAGCTGTGTTATTGCAGAAAAGCTGGTGACTTCAGAGAGAACTCAGTCAGGTGAACGTTTAAAGCCTGGTCAGAGTTACCTGAGTGAGACGAATACGGAAGTCGTCCACCAACTCTTCTGAAGCTGCAGAAACTTGAGCTGAGCCGAAGCACACGGCAGGGCTCGGTAACGATCTGAGGAGATTATCAGGAAACATGTAAATACGCAACTAATACTCTTTGGATAAAATGCACTTACACTCAGTTTTCAGATCTGGAGCAGTCTTTAAACACCACTAACTGTAGTTCTCCGTAGTTCTCTGTAGTTCTCTGTGTTCTCACAGTGTGCTGCAGACTATTGAATAACTTTTACATCTACTCTATGAAGTATACTTCTTAATGTATGAAGGCTCCAAACTGACCTGGATCTTACTCTCCAGAGGTGGACTTAAATGAAGTAAAAATACTCCAGTTCTGTTCTTAAGTACAATTATCAAGTACTTTACTGAAGTAGATTTAAAAGCAGGTACATTTTAGAGCAAATATCTGTACTTTCTACTGCACTACATATTTCCTTCAGCTTCACAAGAACAAGTACATTTAAGTTTGTAAATTGTAAATGTGCAACACCTTAAATGAAATGTGTGCAACATATTTACCTTAACCTATAGCGCTGAGTTTTACGAAGCAAACTGAACGCAGCATCTCTCTGTGATCTGTCAAACTTTATTATATATTAAACAGACACAGGTGAGCTTCACCTTTAGCAGCATCATGGTTTAATAAGACCTTCAGCCTGAGTCTTAAAGATGCTCTGAACTAATTCTTCATTAGTCACTGCAGCAGAAACATTAGTAAACACTGAGGATCTGATTCAGGAACAATACTCTACTACTAATAGAATACTCTTGTTCTGTTGAGCTACACGTGACTCTGAGATTAATGGGTTTTTAATCCTTTGTAATTATCATCCAACCAACCTTTTGATCTATTTTATATCGATTAATTATTCAAATTGATTCAAATACTTACTTTTATATTTGAAAGTACAATAAAAAGCAATTACTTTAATAACTTTCAATTAAGTAAGAATTTAAATGTGAGTACTTCCTGCAGCGCTGTCAGTCTCAGAGGAGTGTATGAAAACCTGTTTGGTAACTTTCTTTAAACCTCAGACGGAAGCTTCTCACCAAAGAATAAGAGCAACAATAACATCAAATAAAAAACATGAAATAAAGAAATGTAACTGATTAGAAAGATGGAAATACTCAGGTCCCAACAATGATCATCAGGAGGTGTAGGAACATGAGCACTAGGTATTATATATGTTACCTTTACTACAATATGGTATTATTATTGATTATTGTACAATGACTCAAAGCTGTTAATAAAATAAACCTGGATTAGTCCTAAACCTGCTTCATAAACGCTCCCGAGGACAGATGCTCACCTGTGATCACCTGCAGCAGAGTCATGAAGGTCTCAGCACAGTCTG